>VDFB02364081.1:0-23132 GCA_007258455.2 Sequoia sempervirens | reverse complement strand
ACCAAGAGAATAATGAAGAAATAAAAGCTAAACTAATGGAAGAGTTCAAGAACATCACTGCTAAAGAAGGAAGACAACTAGTGAGTCAGGCTAGTGTATTGATTTTTCTTGAATGGGAAATTGCAGATACAATGGCTTTTAATGCTATTATGAAGTCCAAGAATCCTTTTCAAGATTCTGAAGAAGAAGTTAAAGCAACATTGCAAAACTCTTCCTTCAGTGAGGAATATGAGACCTTGGCAATTTGGGCATTGGATCCACAAGGGAGAAAACTAGATATTGTCGATATTAATCCAAATTTAAAAGGAGGATTAATAATAACGAGAGCTTCAAAGGCTTCAACCACTAAGACCACTAGTTTAACTGTGAATGTGGCCAAGTTGGACCAAAAAACTACTGAAAGGGAGGAGGCTGAAAGGAAAAGCCTAGTGGAGAAGTATAACATTCTGATTGAAGAATATAGTAAAATGCAACAAAGGAATGTTGAATTGCAAACTGAAGTGGAAAGGTTCAGGTATAGAGAGATTAGGGAAACATCAAATGCTCTAGGAACCAATACATTATCTCCCTCAGTAGGGTTAATGCCTCATGCTTCTCCAAATGTTTCCACACCTAGGTCCCCCATTCAAAAACTTGCTCTCACCCCTCCTCTAGAACAAATTGATGAAGAAATAGAGTGCTCTATTGATCCAACGAAGAATCAGCTTGCACATAAAATTGATGAATTATAGACATCATTAAGGGTAAGAGAGGATGGTTTTCTTTCAAAGGAAAAAGAGATTGCTACTACTGTTTTGGAGCACTTAAATGAAAGGGTAGATAATAAATTTCCATCTATACATTCTTTATATTCTTTATTGTTGGAAGCAATAAAGAATATTGATAGCGATCAAGAGGTAGTAGTACAAATAATTGAAAAATGGATCCCTAGGGAAAATGATATGGATATCATGAATAAAGCCTCAAGGTTTGATATAAATAATAGGCCCCAATCATTGAAGCCTACTTATGTGTTAGTCAAATCATTACAAGGTTTTCAAACCCTACCAGATGATTTGAGTAGGAAGATTAAAGAATTGGTGAAGAATTTTGATGATTGGGGTAACACATTGTTACCTAGTATAATTGATGAGCAGGGGAAAGTCAAAACACTCCAACAATGGTAGGATCAAGAAAATAAGGTCATCAATAACCAAATTAAATTAATTTGTGATGACTCAGATTATGATTTGTTGGTGAGTTGTATGGATAAGATTATTGGTACCAGCTCATTCTTGGAGTCTTTTGAAAGAGATGCAAACCAGGTAGTGGTAAAGTATATGCCTTATAGTATAAAAGTAAATGAGGTAACTAATTTTGACTGGCCTACTGATGAAGAATACCATAATTGGGTAGCTAAGTATTTGAATGATGATGAGTAAAAGGAGTGGACTATTGACAGGTGGCAAATCAAATGTTGCAGTTACAATGATTCTAGTTTTATGTTGATGGCATTCTCGGCGAGGTTTTCTTGTGGTTTTTGTTATTGCATCAACTTTCCTCAGCTGGCGTGATGAACAAGAATATGCTCTAGGATGATTGTAGTTGTAACAATTTTTGGAATATCATCAGGTGCTCAAATCAGCTGATGACATGTGTACTTTCCTACCCGAAGCTTGTTTGCTCCTTCATTTTCTATAAGAAGGATTTCAAGGCCAGAAGTATAGGTGAGCGAGTTAGATAATTTTGATCGAGTCTAGGTGAAGTTGCAAAGTAGATTGTAAATACATATGATTTTAGAGAGAAATGCAATTTAGGATTCTAGGTCATTCTGTTATAGGTTTTGAGTTCATAAGGATTTAATGTTGCATAACTGTATTAGCATTTGAATTGAAATGATAAATTCAAGATCATGTCTCTCCATTGTATGTGCATATCTGAACCTTGAATAAAATAACTAAGGGTTGTTTCATTCAACTCACTGTTGTGGTGTGTATAATTCTATTTTAGCTTTAATTCAAGGAATTAATTAAAATACTTGATTGGGATTATAGGCAGATATGTTTTGTATAAGGATTTGATAAGTAGTATATGGTTAGAATACATATTGATGAAATTGTAATGCAATATTGTCAGGGACCTTGCATGTTATCTATTACATCTGTTATAAACCTTTAAATACTTATAAATTCGACTCCTGCAATGGATATATGGCACTGATCTAAGTTGCATTCATTTTCTAGTAGTAAAAAAGAAACCGACACTTTCCTTGTATTTTTTTATAATTTTCATTATTCTTATTTATTTTACACCTACATTTACAAATACACATACATATGCATTTACTATTTTCATTTATTTCTCATGTAGTTTAATAGTTTGATTGATTTCATATTATATGTGTTGAAGACTTTAGAATTTCAATTACATTAATTTATGGATATGTTGTATCTATAACACTAAAAAACCATATGCTCTTTGCATTTACACTTGCATTTAGAAATACACATTTATATACATAGATATAGATTTCTTTAATGATATGTTGCATTTATTGTTCTAGGAGAGCATCCAAGAATAGCATTTCTACATTTACATTTAAAAATATTATACATACATACATACATACATACATACATATAGATGTGTTTGTGTGTGTGTATGTATATCATTTATATTTAGTGTTCAAAACAACCTAGGTTTGCATTATTGATACAAATTTATAAAATTAGATCTCCCATACATGTTTTATTGAAACCCGGCTTAACCTCTCATTTCACATGCTATTCTTCACAAAACTATTGAGGATGAGCTATACCTTTCTTATTTCATCCTACTCTATTCATGCATCCTACAATTACAACAACGACACCTATGGGGCCCTCTTACACAAACTAAAATAATCACAAAAAGTGTAAGAGCCACTTTATATCATGTTTGGACTACAAAACCCTCAAAAATAGGGTATCTCAGATTATGATTTGTTGGTGAGTTGTATGGACAAAATCATTAGCACCAGCTCATTCTTGGAGTCTTTTGAAAGAGAAGCAAATCAGGTGGTAGTTAAGTACAAACCTTATAGTGTCAAGGTGAATGAGGTGATCAATTTTGATTGGCCAACCGATGAAGAGTACCAAAAATGGGTAAATGTATATTTAACTAAGGAAGAGTGAAAAGGAGTAGGCTGCTAACGGTTGATAAATCAGTTGTTGCAGTTACAATAGATTCCAACTATTTTTTGGTGACAGCCTAGTGCATAATTTTGAAGTTTTTGTTGCTACATCAACCATTCTCAAATGCATGATGAACAAGAAGATTATTTGGGGAGATTGCCGATGTTATAATTTTTGGAATATCACAAGGTGGTCCACTACCGGTGACACGCGGTGTTTCTAGCCCTATGATTCTTTGCCCTCCTTTTCTATAAGAAGGATTTCTAAGGCCGTAAGTAATAAAGAAGGTGTTGATATTTTGGTCAAGTCTAGATTAGAAGTTAGCAGAGAAAATCAGGAAACCGATGGTTTTAGGGAAATGCAATTTAGGTTTTGAGTCATTCTGTAGTAGGTTTTGAATTCATGGGGATTTGATGTTTTATGACAGTACTCACATTTGAATTGATATGATTAATTCAAACTCATGCCCTCCATTGTACAAGCATATCTGAATTTTGGAAAAAATGATCAAGGGTTGTTTCGTTCATCTCACTGTTGTGGTGTGTATGATTCTTGTTTTAGGTTTAATTCAAGGAATTTATTAAAATGCTTGAATGGGATTGTAGGTGGATATGTTCTGTATAAGCTATTTTATTTTTTCTGTCTTATCTTATACCATTTTAGGAGAATGGGGGTGCCAATGTACTAGAAGATCTTTGGAAACTAGGCATGAAAATTGAAGGTTAAAGAGAATGGAGGTGCCAAACTACAAGCATCATTGCCCCTTGGTTGTCGATTTTCCGTGAGTTCCCTCAACCTCATCCTCAGCGCTGGTATTGACCTTATTTTCACTCCTCCAAACTCTTCCTCAGCGCTAATATTGACCTAGTTTTCACTCCTCCAAACTCTTAGTCAGCACTGGTATTGACCTTGTTTTAACTCCAAACTCTTTCCTCGGGACATACCGGTGCATTGACCTTGTTTTCACTACTCCAAACTCTTCTCGGGCCATTGAATTGACCTTTGTTTTCACTACTCCATACTCTTCCTCGTGCTAGTATTGACCTTTCACTTCTCCACTTGATACAACCTCGGTTTCAAGACGTTAGGTTTTATAGTATGTTAATTAAGTTCAAAATTTTGGAGCCATTTAGCTTGGTTTTAATATTCTACAATATAGTTAAGTATATATTAGCTATATTTTACATAATAAATAATATAATTATTCAACTTATTATAATGATATATTATATTCTTTAACAAAATTATTAAATATGTATAAAATTATTATAATTAATAATTAATAATAAGTATATTTTTCTATAATACAAAATATAATTAATATAATATATATTTAATATAATAGTAATATATATTAATATGAGATAGAGAAACTAAATTTTGATTGGTTGTTTCATGTCAACAATCCAAGGATAGCATGTGTCCTTGGGGAGTTATGCTCAAGGTAGCATGCCATTTGATTAAAGATATGATAATTCTCCTTTAAGACCTCTTCAATGTACCCATTCCACACTTAAGGAGACAAAGATAAATATAGAGAAAAAAATATAGAGAGAGAGGGAGATAATGACAAGCATACAAATAGAAAGGGGGACAAAGAGATAGAGAGGGGTAGAGAGATAAAGAGATAAGGATGAATAGATAGAGATATAGGGAGGGTGATTGATATATCTCTCCCTATCGCTCTCTATATCTCTATATCTCCCACTATCTATGTCACTCCTTCTTCCCCCTCTACCTATTGAGATATCTCTCCCTCTCCCCCTTTCTCTCTCATTCACTCCATCTCTCCCTCCATCTCTCCTGCTCTATGTCTCTATCTCTATTTCTCTTTTTATCTCCCTCTCACTCCTCTCTCTATCTCTTTCTATCTATATCCCTTTCTCTCCCTCCCCCTCTCTATCTCCCCCTCTCTATCTCTCACCATCTCTCCCTCCCTATCCCCCCTATCCATCGACTCTATATCTCCACCTCTCTTCCTTTCTCTTCCCATATATCTCCATCATAACACATATGCATATCACCATCTATATATATATAACCTCTCCCCTTATATTAACTAAGAAGCCATGCAAGCATATAATAGTATATGTTGGTAAAACTATAATAGTGTTTTATTAAACTATAAGTAACACTTATCTTTCTAATATCAAGCCTTCTTATAAAAATAGTGTTTTATTATACTATAAGTAGATTATTATCACCACTCTTCATTCAACATGAAATGCCAAATGTAGCAATTGTTTTGTTGCTTTTGTCAAGTTTCATTAACCAAGCTATTTACTGGGTTGAATAAAGTTGTGTTATGACCCTTCTTCTCTTTAAAATAATTAGACAATATTAGCGAGATTAGGAAGGGGAGAAAACTAAACTCCTTCAAAATAGGGGTAGATGTGGGATTTTTGGTTTTCTTTGTATACTATATACTTAGTTCCTCTAGGATAAATAAGTAACTTTAGATCATTTTCTTAGTTGTGTTCCTAACTAATATAGAGTAAGCTTTTTCATTTTAATTGACTACTACATAATAGTTTATGTTTTGAAAGAATTGTTTCCATTCTTTGTAGTTTTTACATTGGAATACAAATCATATTTAATTTCATGCCAATATACTTCTTTCATAAGGATATTTGTTTGAAATAAGTGCTTCATAACCCATCTAATCAAATCATAATTAACCTATCAAAAAGGCAATAGGAATTTTCAAAAAAGGGAGAGAGAGGGAAAGGGAGAGAGAGAGAGAGGGAGAAGAAGAAGAGAACAAAGAGGGAGAGGGAGACAAAGAGGCCAGAGGCAGGAGCAAGAGACAAAGAGAGGGAGAGAATTAGGAGGGGAAGGGAGGGAGAGAGATATATAGAACCTTCATTTTTTTTTTAAATGTAGAATGGTCTCTTATTCATCTATAACTAAGGTTTGGAGGTGCAGCTCATCATGCAACTCCCCACATCGGCAGATCTTTTGAGAAGTGTCTAAAATTTGACTTTTTAAAGGTAAAATGAATACTTAATCATGGAACTCCCAATAGTTGAACTAATATAATTTAATTAACCCTAGTCTAAATCCCAAACCTACCATTAACCCCAATTTTAAGCCTAAAATTAACCCTAAGTGAACAGTTATCCTAATTGAACCTTAACCCTGATTTAGCCCAAACCATAACCTTAACCCTAACCCTAATTGAACCCTAACCCTAATTAAACTCTAGCCCTGATTGAAACCTAACCCTAATTAAACTCTAGCCCTAATTGAAACCCAACCCTAACCTAAACCCTATTTGTTCCTAACCCTAGTATCTCACAAATATAGGAACAAGACCTTGCCAACTCTAGTAAACCTTATTGGATAGTGATAATAAGCTACCTTATCTTTCATTAAGGTAGAATTTTTTTGTTATACAACATGGCCCTTGAAAATTGGAGATAGGCACTGCAAAAAGAAGGTAAACACTAACGAAAATGGTCAGTGGTATTGTGGAAGATGTGATAAAACTTTACCTAAATGTGATTATAAATATATACTTCAATGCAAAGTGCAAGACCATACTTCATTCACTTGGATTACAACTTTTGAAGAAGTGGCAGAAGAAATTATGGGTGTAACAACAAAAGAATTGAACATTTTGAAGCATGAAAAAAAAGATGATGTTAAGTTTTCACACATTATACAAAAGGTCTTTTTCAACAAATACATATTTAATTAAACTTCAAGTGAAAAAAGAGATCTATAATGATGAACAAAGGATTAAATGCACAGTCATAAAAACAACAAAGTTTGATTATTCATCTGAGAGAAAAGCTTTATTAGACTCAATTGCAAATCTATAGTAACAATGTATTCAAACATTTGAAAAAATAAAATAGTGGATATATCTAAGTTAGTTAATGCCATTTTTTCATGATATACTTCTTTGATGTTGTCAATACTAAATCTAATGATTGATGAACATTTCTACTTTAAAATTTATTGTCCTTGGTTGATTGTTGTTATAGGCAAGTTGAGTATGATTTCAAATTTGAATGTGTACCCTTATATATGGGAATTAGGATAAACAATAGCACAAACAATAATGAAATCAAGGTGATTTGCTTTCAAATTCATATTCAGCAGAAAATGTAAGCTTATTTTTTTGCAAGTCAATAGGCATCTTGATAAAGATATTAACTCTGCAGTGTTTACATATATTATTAATTAATATAGGTATGCTAGTTAATTAAATTATTAACTATATTTTATTTGTATACTAAATATATAGGAAAATGGTTAAAAAATTACATACTTTTCAAAAAATAAAATATAGTGTGTAATTTAAAATACAAATTATATAATTCTTATAATATTTATATTATTATTTATTGAATATTTTATAGAATTTAAACTAAAAAATTAGCCTCCCCCTCTCGCTCTCCCTCTCTCCCCCTCTCTGCATATATCTCCCTCTTCCCCATCTTCTATCTCTCCCTCTACATATCTCTTTCCCTTTCTCCCTCCCTCTCTCTCATCTCTCCCCATCTCTCCTAATCTCTGCTCCTCCCTATGCCCCTATCTGTGTTTGTATCTCAACCTATTTGTCCTTTATCTTCCCATATATCTCTGTCTATTTCTTTCTCTTCCCATTTGTCTGTCTCTCCCTCTCTCTTCTCTCTCTCTCCATCTCCCTATTTCTATCTCCTCTCCATCTCTGTTGTCTTTCTCTTATCTCTCTCTCTCTCTCCCCTCTCTATATCTCCTTATATCTCTATCTTTTCCATCTCTCTCTCTCTCTCTCTCTATATACTCTCTATATATATATATATATATATATATATATATATATATATATATATATATATATATATATATCTATCTCCTATCTCTCTATATATTTTTCTCCTATATCTCTCTCTATATCTCTATCTATTTTTATCCCTTTACCTCTCTCATTCTATATTCATCTCTACCTCTATCTATAGGGAGAGATACAAAGGTGAAGCATTGGACCTTCCCAAAGATCCACCAATCTCAACACTACTCCCAACTATTTTGAGCATTTAAGTACATATTGTATGCTATATTAGGAGGCATGTGTCAAATCTCATATTTATTGATGCAAAATAGGTAAAAAGTCACAAATTTGATGTAGAGTTAGTTATAGTTTTGTACAAAATTTCAAGTGCCACATAGAGCAAAGATATTACAGTTTTTTATATCATCATGTCATCAAATTTGGCACTTCATCAAGATTTGTATCTTCATCAACATTAACAAAAGCAAAGGTATGTACTTGAATCCCTTGCATATAAATTTTTCTATATATATATAAATATTTTAATATTTTCCCTCAAATCCATAATATATATTAGTGTGTATTTATTTATTGCAATAAAGAATTAACCTAAGTAACACATTAAGAATTATAAGGATTTGTGCTTGGAAAAAATGCATAACAAATTTTTTTGTTGGATGTCGTGTTGTATAGTTTAGAAAAGCTAAAAATATGGATAGGATTTTCATTAAGGCCATATATTATGGTAGCTTACAATGCAAAACAAAGGAAGGAAATATATTATCAATTTTAATCTACAATTTAATACCATATGAAAATTCACATGTAGTATTATCTAAAAGTGAATTCTTGAAATATTGTTTTTATAAAATACGCACTTACCATTCAATAAACTTCTCCCAGAAAGAAGCCTAAGTGAACATTAATTGAACCTAATTGTAGATTCATAACTCTAATCATAACCCTAAGTGAACACTTATCTTAATCAAACCCTAACCCTGGCCTTAAAGTTATCATATAATCTAATTATCTCTCTTATCTAAATTTGGGTTGAATTATTTGTCCTTTATTTTTAATTGCATATATTTTTTGTTTATTAGATATTATTTTATGAATATATGCAAATATAATTTTACTTCTACATTCATTGTATGCCTATTTTTTTCATAATATTTTAACATTCATTTTCTGGAATATTAGATCAATCTCACACATATAAATATGAAACCTCAAAATTTTAAAATAATATTCAAGTTTTCCCACTTCAATTTATCATTTATGTTATTTAAATTAAAATATTTTAAATCATACTCTTAATTCTACATCTAAAATAAAACAAATTGATATATATAATTTTTACATTAGTGACATGATTTAACTAGTTATTAAATAGCTCTCGTTTAACCAGTAGGGAACTTGAGTGAATTTTTCAATCTATTATCAATGTATAGATGCACATTATATAACAAAATATATTTCAAAAATCAATTCTCTTGAATCTAATTGGTACACAATTTTCACCCGATATAAGTGATTTTGGCGCTTCCATTACTTCCATTAACAATTATTATGGAGTGGTGGATAATAAAAAATATTCAAAACCTTTTGCATTTAATTTATATAGTCACCTCAACCATTGATTATAATAATATTTTAAAGATTTATGATTGCTTTACATTGAAATGAAATATTGATTTACTTTGTTAATGATTTTTTTTAATTTGTTTTGCATCTATATTATAATTATAAAATTTAATATTTGAAAAATAAAAATAAAACAATTTTATGAGTAAAATATTAGTTCAAAGTATTGTATTCTAAAATATAATTCAATTATAATTTATTAATGAGAGTTTATAATTTATTAATGAACATCATTTATTTATAAGCAACTTAAATTTTTTAACAATTTACTAAAATCATTTAAATTTAACTATGAATGGTATAGAGTTTAGATTTTCTATATCTCTCATATATCAAAATAGGTAAATTTGAAAATATTTTAAATTATATAATTTCAAAAAAAATGAATGAATTTATAGAAGATTATTTTTATTAAAGTGATAGAATCTAATCCCAATACTAACACTAATTATAAGTCTAACCATAACCCCAACCTTAAAACTAACACTAATGAAGTTCAAACCTAACTCTAATTTTATATCCAACCCTAAACATAACTATAATTCTAAAACTAACATTAATGAAACCCTAATTGAACCATAACCCTAACCCTAATACTAACCCTTGCCCCAATTGAACCCTAACACTAACCCCAAGCTTTATCATAGAACCTTAATCTTTACCCCCAATCCCAACCCTAATCCTATTTCAATCCTATACCTAATTTTAATTAAAGTGTAACCCTATTTGAACCTTAAACTTAATTGAACTCATGTTTAGGGTTAGGGTTCAATTAAGGTTAGGGTTGGATTATGGCTATGACTAGGGTCAAAATTCAAATAGGATTATGGTTGGAGTTTAATTAAGGTTGCTATTCACTTAGGGTTATGGTTCAATTAGTATTTAATTTTGGTTAGGGATCAATTAAGTTACAATTCAATAAGGCTTTAACTAAGGTCAGGGTTAAGATTAGTCTTAAATTAGGGATAGGATTGGAGTTTTGGTTCAATTAAGGTAAGGGTTATTGTTTATTTTAGGGTTAAGATTCAATTAGAATTCTCTAGGGTTTTGATACAATTAGGGTTAGGTTTCAACGATACCTAGGGTTACGATTACAAAATCAGGTTAGGTTTAGGGCTTAATTAGTGTTAGAGTTAGGGTTGCAATAATAAAATTTTCCATAATGATATGGAAAGGCATTCAATTGGATTCATATCCAAATGCACAAATAAGAATTGGTAATTAAGAATTCTCTAGAACTAAAGTTATGACAACAAATACAATCCTTAGCTTAATCATTTTTTCTTGTTACACAACAGTCCTACCTCATCAATAATTTCATTTCTAAATTTTTAAAACATAAATATTTTATAACTTTTGTCATCAATAATTTCATTTCTAACTTTTTAAAACATAACTATTTTATAATTTTTTGGTAGGAACTTCGCTGACCTATAGTAGATATTATCATAACAATTGAGTTCCCCCTCTCCCCTAATAAATGTTTTTAGTTTGCACCCCACATGACTACTGGGCTCTCTCCCCTAATAAATGTTTTTATTTTGTAGAGGGATAAGTTCACATGGCCATAGATCAATCATCGTGTGATCTCATCCGTTCCCCACCATCCCACAATGACCCCACCAATTGATTGCGATATCATGGGTGAGCACCACGTGTCTCATCCGGTGAAGCCGAAGGAATGATAAATATTTTGATGGGTCTTTAATACATTATGTTGCGGGTTACTAAAGCAATTATAAGATGCATGTGTTTTAAATCAATGAAGATGTTATAATCCCATTAGAAAGGTGCTCGATGGTTAATAAAAAGGTTGGCGACTATGTTGAATGAACAAGATTGCCGATGGTTGATATCCATGGTTTCCCTCCATCACACGATCAAAAGTTGTGAGTTCTTTATTGATTGTGATATCACGGGTGGGTGCCACGTGTCTCATCTAGTGAAGCTGAAGGAATGATAAATACTTTGATGCATCTTTAATACATTATGTCATGGGTTATATTTATTAATTTCTTAATATTAGTTTATAAATTAAACATTAATTATAAATATTTTAAAATCAATTAAGTATTTCAAAATTAAATTTTAATATTTGACATTACAAATAAAATTAAACTAAATTCTAGTTTTCAAAATCCATAAAATATTTATTATCTATTTAGTTTTACTAATTATCTAATACAATTAAATTAAATTAAATTAAATATTTATTTTATATTAATTAAACAATTATTAATTAGAATTTTAGAATAAGTTAACAAATAAGATCTATATAAAATCAACTTTTCTATTTTTTTTCTTTGTGTCCAAATCATTTCATTTTCAAAAATTATACTAAATTCTAGATATCATAATTAAACACAAAACTTTATTCTATTCTAATCCTAACCCTAGTTAAACCCTAACTCTATTTGGACTCTAACCCTTACCCTAATTGAACACTAAATCTAATTGTAATTGGCCACTAAGCATAATTGAATTCTACCCCTAACCCTAACCCTAACTCTAACTAAACCCTAAACCTAAATCTAGTCAAACCCAACCCAAACCTACTTGATTCATAATCCCAACCCTAACCCAAACCCAATTGAACTTTAAAACTAACCTTTAATTAAGTATTAATCCTAATTGAACATTTATTGAACATTAGTCCTAATTGTACCATAACCCTAACTTTGAACTGCAGTTGAACTCTAATCCTAACCCTAACACTAATTCTTATCCTAATTGAACCTTAACCCCAACCCTAACCTTAACCTTAACCCTATTTGAACTCTTATTGAATTCACTGTAGTCGGCCCCAACCTCATCCTCAATACTAACCCAAATTGAACATTAATTTAACCCTAAACCTAACCCTAAGTGAACACTAATCATAATTGAACTCTAACTTTCTAGTTGAAAATATTAAAGTGCCTTAGATTTTCATTCATCATCATTTATCCTTCGATTCCTAATAGAATAAATTTATACTTTTATAATGTTTTAATACACACACCTAATATTAAGGGTTTTAGAGTTTAGGGTTGAGGGAGTTTAAAGGTTAAGAGGAGAGAGATAGAGGAGTGAGAGTGACCCATTAACATATTATTCTTTTATTCTTAGATGGAGTTAAATATTTAGTTACCCATTTACCGTTAGCGAAATGGCCAAAATTTAATGAATGGACTATTCATATAATACGTACATTATGAAGCTTAATTCTCTGATATATTACTATTTATCAAATCCTTTGTAAATAATTGTAAACTTATGACTCCATTTAAGCATTTAATTGATTTTCTTGAATCAAAGAAAAAACATAGACACACAATTGAACAAATTCTCAAAGAGAATGACAACATCATTAACATTTCATTCAAATTCACTCAAATCCATAAGGAGAAAATATATTAGAATTATATGTTTATTCATGCTTATAAGTCATATCTGCATACAATTTAAGATAATTTGCATATATTCATCCAAAACTCAAAACAAGCTATCTATTCTATTATGTCTGCTTGGGGTTTTAACAGCCAATGGCACCACAAATATCACTTCCTCATCAGAGGACATATATCTTTCTACCCATATATTCAACTCAAAACCTAGCTAGAGCTTTTCATCAGTTCTCTCCCTACAAATGAGTCTTGAATTCCCTTTTATATGAGAAGGGAGCAACAAGCTTTGGGCTCAAATGTAATTTCACCACAAATTTTCATTTGAACAAAATCTCCATTGCATTTGACTTTCATTTCAAAACTTCCCACATGTTGAATCTGCAAAACATAGTGCATGAACTGGGGAAAGCTAAAAGAAAAGGGGACACAAATTATCATCAAAATCCCCTTTCTCGCTATCCACACAAAAAAACTAGGCAACCAAATTGCCATGACGGCACGACAACAACTTCTTATTTACCTGCCACCTTGCCCTTACCAACACTCAGACCCTGGTATACATGCTCGCTTCTAGTTGTTTCCCAATACGATAGACTCTCAGCCACATCTTCTTTCTTTTCCTTGCCCAATACGGTTCCAGTTGGTCCGCTTAGGGTTTTAATAGCCAATGGCACCACATCTATCACTTTGTCATTAGAGAAAAGACTGTGATTGAAGAGAGGTAAATACCGATAGTAGTTAGAGTCGGTCTCTGTTACATCATTAGAAGTGTTGCTTGTAAGGTTAATGGGCAAGTGTTGGCATCCAAAGGAGCCATGCCCATACCTTATTTTCCTACCGACATTGGTAATAGAGCACACTAACTGCTTGCCTTTGTCATCTACTAGTTGAGCAGCAACGTCCTGGAATTGCAACCTTCTACTACATCTAGTGGGCACAAGCCTAGGCTTGTCAACCAAAGCACCTTCCTGAATAGCAGGACCGAGCTTTTGTGAGCTCAAACGAACAGACCTCCTTACTGACTTACTCATTTTCTCTTCTAAGACAAGCACTCAAACTTGATTAGACTTAGCCCACAAAGTGTTGTAACTACTACAAGAATGAAACTATTAGCAGTTAATTCCTCTTATATTTATTGTGTGAGGTAATGGCAACCTTCATCAATGCTTAGTAAAAATGCATGTGCAAACATGGCAATTTGGCTATGTATGTACTGTCACCATTTAACTAGAGATGCATGAGAATCCAAAGATCACCCTTCATGATCACCAACAACATCTTCACACAGATTGAGATTGATGTGACTACACAAGCAAGGAATAATTCATTAATGCTTCACCAGTTGTACGATAAAACGACCATCATGTTCCATTTTCCAACTTTGAATACTGTTCGCTAATCTCCTGAAGAGTTGGAAGATCAAACAGTTTATCTCAGGCTAACTCAGTTTGACATCCAATGAAGCATCATTCACCTTCCTCATGAGCAATAACATTTATCCATCTCAGAAACCAACTACCATGTCGGCAGGTCCTATGCACTTTGCAAACTGAATGGCTGGAGCTATGAATCGCAATCTCATTGACCTCGCGGCTTTTAAGCAACCTTCATCTTCATCCTGTGAGCTAGCAGGGAATGACAGAGATTTACATTAGCTTTTGATCTTGGTTGTCGATCTAAAACCATGGGTTATGAGCTCAATAGTGGAGATTGGGCCCCACATTCCATACAAGACACACATTTTCCTTTTGCTGACCTCGCAGCAAATAACAGGGCGACACCTTACATCTGCGAGTTGGCGGTGTACGATCGAGATCTTCTCCCATATCTTAAATCTAAAAAACCTACACATTACATGGTTAGTATTTAATGAAAGGCTTTGGCTAAGCCGTCAATGACATGACCACTAGGGTTAATGGATTAGGCTTACAACACCAGATTAAAGTTAAAACCCAACTTTGATTTTAATACTTTATTTCCTCCGCGGGGTTTTATTGCCTAAGTCTTAGTTGGCCCCATGTTTCATCTTTTAGAAAACAACTTATGTTGTTTGTCGTCTGCCTAGTAATGCCCACTTCTCCTTTTAATGAATTTTTTATTTTGCAAGGGTTGATTTGTTGCTGCCATTGATCTATTTCCTGCATATATCAATGGTGTCCACCATCCCGTGATCGGGAATTGAAGGATTGTGAAATCATGGGCAGGCACCACGTGTCCTAACCAGGGGATAAAATTTGTGCTATCGCTGACCAACTTCCATTTGATCTGAGTCATTCCCCGCCATCCCATAATGGTTCTTCGGTTGATTGCGAAATCATGAGTGGGTGCCATGTGTCTCATCCGATGAAGCCTAAAGGGTAAAGGAAACACTAGCCGACTTTAAATGTATTAAGGGTTGGATTACTAAAGTGTTCTCGAGATGCACATGTTCTAAATCGACAGATATGTTATAATCTCACTGGAAAAGCTGCTCAAAGGTTAACGACATGGTTGGCAATTGTGTTAAAGGAATGAGATCATTGATGCTTAGGATCAACGGTTGCTCACCATCGCGCGATCAGTATTTTCAGGATTGCGATATCGCGGGCAACTACCACGTGGAATTCCTTCATAGTGTATGGTAAGGTGCACCCCTTATCACCATGTTTCTAATTGTGTCAACTTGTTTTGAAGGTGGTCGTCGATGATTTGATCAAGCTAAAGAATCGACGGCTCAAATTTAAATCTACATCAAATATGGCTAGAGTCATTCGTGCAATACGAAATTGAGCTTTAATGGCGAATGAGACACTTCCTGGAGTTATTTGATCAACAAAAAAATCAAGTTTCCTACTTGGTCTGTATCACAAAGCATTCAACTATTTCGTGGAGCAGTTTCAGAGCTGAAGGTAGAATTGCGAGTTTCTGCAGCCAGAATTTGGGAGTTCTATGAACAGAGCCGTGAGTTTATTTTCTGTGCCTCTCGGTCATTTTGCATTTGAATTTGGGAAAGGATTAGCTAGATGTGCTATGAGCTTTTTGATGAATGTGTTAGGGCTATAGTTTAATTATAGCTGTGAGAAATTGTAGTGTTTTCTCCTATAATTTTTTATCTCTAGTTAGTCCTAGCTATCTGAATTATAACATTATAAATAAGCCCTAGTTTGTTCAAGATGGCACCACCCAAGCAACATTTTGGCTAGACTAAATATTTGAAACTAAACTTGTATGATGATTTCTTGGATCAATTTCCCTTGTCAATGAATGATAGGAGGAAGGGATTGGTCCTAATGTGAGGGAAAAACCTGGGGGAAGGGTTAGTGTATAATTGATCCAACATTGTTGATGCTAGGGTTCCCCTCATTGGCTTGGAATTGTTTAGATTGTGGTATGGACAGAGGAATTTGCCTCACCCTTTTTCAAATGGATGGATGCATGATATGGTGAAGATGGTGGTACCAAATGTATTCCCTGATGTAGACCTGCTTAGGGCAGTGGCTGCAAGATATGACCCTGTTACACAGATAATCAGGGACAATGATGGAAAGGTTCTATTGAGCATTAACAAAGAAGAGGTCCAACATATTTTTGACTTGACTAAACTGAGCGAAGACTTGGTTCCTATCAACCTTGAGGAAATGAAGCAAGAGTATGCAAAGCTAAAATATTTTTTAGAGGAAGGTTGCTTCCACCTCATCTGGCTAAGGAAGGAGGTTCAAAATTTCATATCATCCCCAGTGACCAGGAACCTTTCAAATTAAATTGTTTTGCAAAACATTTTGTGGCCACTTTCTATTCTTTATGTCAGATTTTTGGTTTCAGTCCTGGTACGGTAATGCCCATTGCTTATATGTTCATGGGGGTACAAATACAACACCCTAACTTCTCTGTGACCTATGACTTCACTTCTTTCTTGGTTGAGAGGATGCATGAAGGGTTGTTAAAGATGCAAAAAAATGATACCGACACTCAATTCTTTTGGTATTCTATGCTAATGCATATGTTTTTGTTTAAGAATGCTGAATTTTTCTCTGAGAGGATGAAATTAAGGCAATCAGTTGATGGAGAAAGATTGATAGTAGAGATATGGGTTGCAGATTTATCTTGTAATAAGGAAAGCACTAGTTATGTGCAATTTGATAATTGTTTTGCTTCCAGATTAAGGGCTAGATTAGTGATGAATATACCTAGGATCCCTGATGAATTACATGATTTCCTCAGGCCAAAGTAGAGGAAGCTAGAATTGAAGGTTTACCATAACTAGGGTGACATTATCCCATACCCAGTCAACACTATCTTGAGAGTATATGGTTTTCAGGGATCCCCTCATATACTACCATACAATGTGCCACAAATAGTGGGATTTGCATAAGTTATGTGAAAAATAGGTTGTATTCATGAGGACAACCTCACTGGAAGGGGTAAGGGAACATTTTTCCCATATTATACAGTGGTGTCTAATTTTTTATTTTCAAAGGGAGGGTGGACGCATTTTGATAATTTCTTTCATGATTACCATTTAGTTGTGGACTAAAGCGGTAGCATGATCCTAAGGGTTTCCTTGCTCTTTTCAAACAAAGAATAAAAGCTAAAAAATTTGTGCATGAGTTCAATTTCCCTAAAGACTTGATTAGAAATGAATTTGATTTGAATAGACAGGAGTTGAACAAGGAGAAATGGATAGCTTATGGTAAGCTTCTAGATGTTGTGCACAAAATGGATCTGAACTATGATCCCTGTTGGAGTTCAATCCCACCATAAGAAAATTAATTTTTGATGGGAAAATTCAAGGAAATTATGGGCACATTGAGCAAAAAAGGTAAATTTAGAATTGAGTCTGGGTGTACAAGGCAAGGTGAGACCAATTGAAACAAAGCCAACATACCAGCCTATGAAAGGTGGCCCATTTACAGGAGGAAAAAGGATAGTAGTAGTGATGAAGAAGAAGTGGATAGAAAAGGAAAACAAATTATGAAAGTGCCTCCACAACCAAGTCCAAAATTCAAAGTGCCTGGGGCAATCAAAATTATTGATTTAGAATCATCACCAGAAGACAATCCCTCATCACCACCATCCGATCCAAGCCCTAAGAGGCAAAGAATTGATCAACCACAAGAGGATCGATGGATGAGATTATTGTTACTGATCAACACATGCAAGTTGGTATGCCTTCCCCTCCTAGGCCAATTGAATTAATTTTATCTGATTTAGATATGAAAGGAAAAGTGTACAAGATGCAAGAATGGAGGCATGCAAGGAGTTTCTAGATGACAATACATTTGTAAAAACTCCTGTATTCTTGCAATTGGTATGGAGGATGAAGTTTGAATAGTATCAAGATAAATGTAGGAAGAGAAGAGAACTAAGGCCTAACAGGTCAAACCAGGAGAATGATGAAGAGGTAAAAGCTGAATTAATGGAAGAATTAAAGAACATCACTCCTAAAGAAGGAAGAAAACTGGTGAGTCAGGTTGGTGTATTAATTTTTCCTGAATGGGACATTGCACATGCAGTAGCCTTTAATGCTATTATGAATTCTAAGAATCCATTTCAAGACTCTGAAGAAGAGGTCAAGGCAACATTGCAAAACTCTGCTTTCAGTGAGGAATATGAAACTCTGACAATTTGGGCATTGGCCCCACAAGGGAGAAAACCAGATGTTTTTGATATTAATCCAAATTTCAATGGAGGATTGATAATAAAGAGAGCTTCAGAGACCTCAACCACTGAGGCCACTAATTTGACTGTGAATGTGGCCAAATTGGCCCAAAAGATTGCTGAAAGGGAGGAAGCTGAAAGGAAGAGCTTAATGGAAAAATATAACCTTTTGATTGAGGAGTAAAAGATGCAACAGAAAAATGTTGAGTTGCAAACTGAAGTGGAGAGGTTTACATATAAATAGATTGGGGAAACATCAAGTTCTCTAAGAACTAGTACAATACCTTCCACAGCAGGGTCAGTGCCTCCTGCTTCTCCAATTGTTTCCACACCAGGATCTCCCAGTCAGAATCCTATCCTCACCCTTTCTTTAGAGGAAGTTCAAGAAGAAACAGAGTCCTCTATTGATCCTACAAAGAAGCAGATCTTGCAAAAAATTGATGAATTGCAGGCATCATTAAAGAAAAGTGAGGAGGGATCTCTCTTAAATAAAAAGGAGATTGTTACTACTATTTTGAGGCATTTAAATGAAAAGGTTGATAGAAAATTTCTATCTATACATTGTTTATATTCTTTGTTGTTAGCAAAAATAAAGAATATTGATAGGGATCAGGAAGTAGTGATACCAATAATTGAAAATTGAATCCCTAGGGCTAGTGATCTAGATATCATGTATAAGGCCTCAAGATTTGATATAAATAATAGGCCTCAATAATTAAATCCTACTCATGTGTTAGTAAAATAATTGCAAGGTTTTCAAACCTTACTAGATGACTTGAGTAGGAAGATTAGGGAGCTAGTGAAGAATTTCAATGATTGGGGTAACACATTGTTACTTGATATAATTGATGAGCAGGGGAAAATCATGTCACATTTCAACAATGGCGGGGATCAAACAGAAGTGAGGCCATCAATGATCAAATCAATTCAATTTGTGATGACTCGGACTATGATTTTTGGTGACACAGTATGGACAAAATCACTAGTACCCGACTCATTTTGGAATCTTTTGAAAGGAATGTGAATCAGGTAGTGGTAAATTACATACCTTATAATACCAAGGTGGATGAGGTAATTAATTTTGACTGGTCGACTAATGATGAGTACTAGAATTGGGTAACTAAATATTTGACTAAGAAGGAGTAAAAGGAGCGAACTACTAACAGGTGGCAGATCAAATGTTATGGTTGCAATGATTCAGTTTTGTGTTGATGGCTTTCTCAGTGTGGTTTTCTTGTGGTTTTTTGCATCAACATTCCTTAGCTGATATGATGAACAAGAATATTTTTCAAGGTGGTGGTTGTTGTGACAAATTTTGGAATATCACCAGGTGCTCCAAATGACTAGTGACAGGTGTACTTTCTAGCCCGGTACTTGTTTGCTCCTTCATTTTCTATAAGAAAGATTTCAAGGCTAGAAGTACGAGTTAGCAAGTTAGATAATTTTTGTCGAGTCTAGGTGAAGTTGTAGAGCGAATTGTAAAGTCTGATGGTTTTAGATAAATTCAATGTAGGCTTTGAGTCATTCTGTAACAGTTTTGAGTTCATAGAGATTTAATGTTGTATAATAGTACTAGCATTTGAGTTGAAATAAAAATTCAAGCTCATGTCTCTCCATTGTACATGCATATCTAAACTTTGAATGAAATAACTAAGGGTGTTTTATCCATCTCACTGTTGTGGTGTGTATGATTCTATTTTAGCTTTAATTCAAGGAATTAATCAAAATGCTTGAATGGGATTATAGGCAGATATGTGTTGTATAAGGATTTGATAAGTAGTATTGGGTTAGAATGCATACTGATGAAATTGTAATGAAATATTGTCAGGGATCTTATATGTTATGTATTAAATATGTCTTATACCTTTAGACGCTTATGAATTTGACTCCTGCAATGGATATATGGCACTGATCTAAGTTGTAATTATTAGTATAGTTCAATATTTTTTTGTCTTTTCCTAAAGCTTGCTACAAATTTTAAATCATTGACTATCTTATACAATGGATTTTGTTTAGTTATCTCATGCTCCAGATAGTTGATATTGTCTATGAACATCCAATTCTAGTTGATATTATCTTATCGTATTGAGCTATTAAGTGAGATCATCTGCTATTGTTAATGTGGTTTTATAATAATGGTGCGAGTTTGTAGAAACACATTGGGGATACCTCACAGGTCTTGCAGATCGAAGTGTAGGAGGCTTTTAAAGTCCTTGTCAGTTGGTCTAGGTCCTTCGAGTTGCCTTCGATTGGAATTGGCAATTCCATAGGTAGATTACAAGACAAACCTAGTTACATTGTAAAAAGAACCAACATACACATCAACCACTGAACAACCACCTCTACAACTGACTTTTTAATCTTTTATGATCACATGAAACATAAAACACACTAATTTTAAGGTTGTTAACATCACTATTGAAATGTTTTAATTTTTTGACCTTTCAAGCATTAAAAAGTACATCATTAAATTAATTATGTAACCACGATATAAGTCAAATATATTCTATCTAAAAATTAATATCAAATAGATAATATAATCCACATAACTATACATTTCAATGTCATTGATCTTCTTCTTCATCGAACTCTTTGTTTCTATCATCTGATCCAGATTCGACATTGTAAGGATTGGTCATATCATCATCGATATTAGTTTTGATAATGTCATCATCCACACTGATATCATATTCATGAACATTAACTTCTACATCATCATGATCTAGTTCCTCCTCTTCACCAGCTTTATCAGGGACATCATCAACTAACTCTTGATCCTGATCATCATCTACATCATCTTCTAGTTCTTCGGTATCTTCTTCTTCCACTACATTATACTTTACCGGCCTTCCTCTTGGATCATGTCTAACAACAAATGACCAGCTTGGTTTACCTGGTACCTCTGAGTAAAATACCTGCTCACATTGGCTTGGAAGAACATATGGCTCATTTCCAGCTCTCTCGATCAACCTTGTATTAACCATGGTAAATCCATTATCATGTTCAATAACAATTCTCTCAGGATAATTTTCATTCAATCATATCTTGTACCATAGGATGATGAACACAAAATTAATCTAAAGGACTTAAAGTCACACTCAAGTATATCATCCAAAATCTCATAGTATTGATTTTCTGAGACTTCTGGATGTATGTCACTTCTAGATGAAATATTAGTCACCTGAAAGACTGTAGTTATACCAGAATCACAAGTTTTCTTCATGTCATCCAACATTTTGATTTGAAATTTATGACCAATGCACCACATATCCTTGTGGTGTTTCACCTTCAATATGTCAAACATGTAAAAATTATTGCAATATCGTTAGTTGATAAACATATTTATTCTTGGCCGAATGTATGCAAAGAAAACAATCTCAACATATACATACATCAACATACTTGAAAATAATTAAATAATATGGTTGATTAATATATTTATACGTACCTGTTTATCTCTTAAACCATATGCTAAATCAATTTCCCTTTGTGTAACATTGGAATCTCCATTACGATGAGCTTCTTTAACCAATGAAACCACACCTTCCCATGTTAATGTGCGACCAGATTGTTGACATCGTTCAATCCATACCATCATCCAATCAAGATTGTTTGCGACGTACAAATGTAGTGCATCCTCTCAACCAAGCTGTATAAAAAAAATGGAAATTCACAAGCGGTATAATTAGTTAAATACCACGATTATACTTGATATGGTATAATTGATGTATATTGAAGATTAAAAATTAAATAAGTACAATATACATAAAAACTATATGTGAAATGTATTCCAATTAATCTCCGACCATCTTATAATTACCTCTCACTTTCCTCAATCTACCTTTCCCCATCAGGTACTCCCCTTCAAATTTGTTAATGGAGTTGGGATCCCAAATGTGATCTACATGGATCTTTGTTGCAAACTTAGGAAGATATTCACTAATGTACACCATCGTCTGGTATACCATATATCCCTCCACCATAGAACCCTCAGGATGTGCTCTTTGTCTACCCAAAGCCTTCAAAAATTTCAAGTGCCTCTCAACTATCCACATTGACCTTGTGTGTATAGGTCCACACAGTTCAATCTCCTCAACTTGGTGTATGACATAGTGTTCTTATACATTGAAAAATATTGAAGGTAGACACTATTGCATTTCACACATTAGACGAGGAATTTTTCTCTTCCAATAATTTATATGTTCTTTATGGATTTCTTTAGATGACAACCATCTACAAGTGATTGAAGGCACAAATATATTAACGAGATTTAACAAAAATATACAGTATATTACATAACAAGTAAAAAAATGGCAATTATAAGATGTATACAATGAATTGAACAAATCTCAATACTTACCTCATGTATCTTCCAAGATCATATATAACTTGTTTGACATTGTTGTCAAAGTTGTGTGGGAGAGATAGAGGTAGAACGTACTACAACAATTATAAAATGATATTTTCATTATTTTTCCAAAAGTAGTAAACAAAATACACTGAAAAGTACATGCATTATACAAGTGTATATAATATACCAAAATAATTACC
>VDFB02364080.1:0-23023 GCA_007258455.2 Sequoia sempervirens | reverse complement strand
TTAAACAATGGTTTTTAAAAGATCACCTATTGAAAATAAATTTGTTATTGAAATAAATTACATATTTAGAAACTAGACTTTGAGTACTACATTTTATGATTTGTGACTTTTTTCAAGATTTCGTCTCTAGGTGCTTCAAATTTTAAAGTCAAAGTGTTGAATTTTAAAAATGAGGGAAAACACTTCCACTAAATGACCAAAAAATGGACTCAACTTCTTGCCAACACCCATTTAGAGGAGAGATGGATAAATAGATAGAGGGAGAGAGGGAGAGAGAGAGACATGCTCTCCTAGTTCATATTGGAAAAAGGTGTGTATAGGATCAAAACAACAAGGAGGCCTTCTATGATGATTTATACATTTTTTTTACTCGCCTTCGAACAAAAATCTAAAAGTTTCAATATTGATTACTTCTTTAATGTTTCAAGTCTCTTGGGATGATTATTGTTAAAAAAAACATGAAAAAAGACTTTGTATGTAAGAATTATGGCATTTAAAATTTTAAAAATTAAGGATTAACTCAAATTATTGTACACATAATTAATTTTTGGTGTATAATCTATCAAAATTATCATATACATTGTGTACATCTCTGAATCACCTTTCCAATATCTATAAAAAATCAAAATTTTGATAAGTAACACAAAAGTTATGCCCATTTTACTACAGTGTCATTTTTGGGCTTTAAAAAAGTGATATCCGTTTTGAATTTAACATAAAATTAATTAAAATACTTGTATGAAACATATATCAGTTCTGCTTTACAAAATGGATATCCATTTTTCTTTTCAAAATAGATATCCGTTTTACTTATATTTGCTTTGAAAACATAAAAGTGACAAAAAATTGTTTTGGGAGATAGATATCCATTATTAACGGATATCTATTACTAATGGATATTTGTTTTGGTTTGGAATTACCAAACCAAAATCAAATTTTATCTAACCCATACAAAAAGTTAACTTTGTGCCTCATGATTTTGGTGAAGTAAAAACACATTTTTTTTCTTATTGCAACTTTTTGGCCCATCATGATCTTGAATATGCCCAAATGACATGATCTAAGACCAATTTTTGCATAAAGTATAACTCCATTTAGTTCATCTAGTAAATAATCAAAGAATATAATAGAAAACTTATCTCTAATGGTGTACTAATTGAGTTCCTTATTACACACCATGACCACTAGAGAGAGGAGTAAGCACTTTGGCTATATCTCTATCTCCCAAACCATATTCTTGATCTCATTTTTTTTTACATCTAGGGGTACTTATAGGGCCTAATGTTCAATGTCTAGCTCCACAATACCAATTGAATAAAATGATCATGATCCCTCTTCAAAGGTAATCCTTTGGGCATATATCCAAAAAATACTAAGTGATTATCTATAATTTCTTTCTAATATAGATGTGTAGGAACATTTGAATAATAGGTTTCTAATGAAAATAATTGGTCCATAAATCCATTAGCCCCATTTTAATCATCTCTTTCATATGATGAGAGCTTTGTAGTCATAAGAAATTTTCACAAAACCATCTGAGTTCAACTATCCTACCCTCTAAGTGAAATCAAAGGAATGGTTTCTATAAGTTCATCTCAAATTTACCTTATGTAGTAAGCCACCATACTTCCAACACAATATCTATTACACCCATGTGAATATAAAGCATTAGGAAATCCATCTAGTTTTCTCCATGGTCAATTTAATTCTATGGTATTTCCCCCAAAAACTTATAATACACTAATCTACAATTTGAATTGAAATTTCTTGAGCTATAAATATAAAATAATTCAAATAAGTAGCTAAAGTTTCTTGTTGGTAAAGTTGTGACTACTTCTTGATTCTATATATAAACATTAAAATCATTTATACTCTAATTTGCATAGTATCATCTTATGTTAACATTTAATGCTCTTACCACTTCTTAATCAATTAAAATAATAAATATTACCCTAAGTCTATTACTTTATAGAAATTAAATTAATGATATAATATTTATTATTTAATTAATTTAAAATGAATCATTTTCCACATTATCCACAACTAAATTAATTTAAATCCTAAATTACGACTCATGAGTTAACTATCAATCAAACTCATTATAAATGAAATAATCAATTTTGTTAACTCACTTATCAAATCCACTAACAATGTTGAACACTTAGAATATTGAGAGAGGGGTGAATCAATATTCTTTTAAACCACTTAAACATTTAAACATTCAATCCTCATTGTATATTCAACTTTCAGTGATGAATAAAATCATGAAAATAACCAACATCACATAACACATGAAAGCTAGATTTTTATGTGGAAAACTTGAAATGGGAAAAACGATGATAAGGATTAGCTCATAATATATTATAATTAGTTATAGAATATTACAGAAGTACTCACTATAGGTGGACTCACTTTCCAAGTGGATTCACTAGCCACTGAAAGAAGAAAATATAGAAGAGATTATGGCACATATCCAAGAATTTGAACTGTTACAAATGCATCTACAACATGCTGGAATACAATTCCATTGGAGCTCAAAATATAGACTTTACACACTTCATACTAATCTAAATTAATACACTACTCTGCTATGCATTTTCCTTTATACCACAAAATTTACATCGAATAATATTTATCATGGCCAATAATACCTCACCAAAAACATCAAAAGATCTAAGCATAAGGGTATGCAGATCATCATGGAAAAATAGGCCCTTTAAGTGGCAAAAAATTTAAAATCAAATGTATTAGGAAACTTGACATAAAAAAAATTGAATAAGTTATCTTATATTACTTCAAAAAATATGTAAGAATATAATCTGTAGCAAATTGAATGTAGTTTCTCAACTACTAGGCTTGTTTCAAAAAATAAAAAATCTATTTGGTGAAAATTTGAAATTTCAATGCAGTTGGTACATAAATTTCAGAAAAAAGAAATAGGTGTTTTTCTCTCTGAATTAACTTTTAACCATAATAAAATGATAATATTTTCTTATAAGATTTTATATATAAGTAGAGGACTCCATGCACCAAATGATGCATATTTTTGTAAGTTTTGAAGTATATAATTAATTACAGAATTTTTTATTACAATTTTATAAAAAATATAAAAACTCATATGTCTAACCACCTTAACTTGCAAAAAATTCATGAAATTCATTTTTGCTTTTGATCCCATATTGTTAAGAATAGAATGTGACGATGTTTTGATTCAAAAAAGTGATACTATTGAAAGCTATAGATGTTTTTCAATCAGCTGTATCACTAGACTTTTGTCATAATTTCAATAGAAAATGAATAATAATTACTTATTAAATTCAAAGTAAAGAATAATTTATATCTGTGGAAATCTGAGAATCTCCTTTAAAAACCTTTTTCGCTTCATCAATTTTGGGTAAAAATAGTCATAAGCCACATACCCATCATATTGCCACTTTTTGGCCCATCATGATCCTACACATACCCATATATATTTGCTTCATCCATAAACACCTAACACATCAATTAGGTTGGCCTAATTGGATGTATATTATACAAAATGTAACTTGTTGACTCAATATACATACATGCTTTGCACCAAGATTCAAAACTCATAATAATTAAAAATAGGTTGGCATGGACCCAAAATAGCTCATACATGATGGATCAACACTTATTCAAACTCTGCAATACAAAAAACTCATTAGCTTAGCACTGGTAGTGACCTAATAAATTTTTTTGCTAACTATACACCCACATTCAAACATGCAGACCTCCAAATTCCATGCCATTTGGAATATACAAACTACTAACAATTGTCATCATTTCCAAAATCCACAAAGCTAGATTCTAATCCATATAGAAGTGTGGATTCACCAAAATATATGCACTGAATTGGAAAATGGGTCTATGACTACTAGACCGATATGCTGTCACTCATAACTTCAACACTAGGAGCCCAAATAATATGAAATTTTGGATTTAGGTTCCTCTATCATCCAAAAAAATTATATCAAAAGTGCAGAGCAAGGTCTTACATAGTGAACCAATGCAGACCCAAAAAGGATGTCTTGTTCATAGAATTACCTGTATTGAAACTCAATCAATTTTCATATGAACTAATTTCATTGGATCAAACCTTCTTAATTTTTTTTACTTGATAATCATCCTCAATAATGGTCAAACTATCCAAACTAATATGCACAATGATCTTCATATCAAAATACAATGTTGACATCAATGACAACACTGAAATGCATAATTATACAACTTGTGCCTGTCCCACATGGTCATGTTGCCAAAAAAATGCATCAATGAAAAATTCCTTATTTTTCCAACAATCTCCCCCTTTTTTATTGATGGAAACATGCCTCAACTATCTCCCAAAAATATTCTCCCCCTTTGACATAAAGGGCAAAGACCACATACATATACTCTGATCTTTGCATAACTTCTCTCCCTATACATGATTTTGCATTCTCCCACTAACTAATCATGTACCCATATATACAAACTAAGAACTTAAATAACTCCCCCAAAGAGTACTATCTATCACAACTGGATCAAAAAATTGTACTAGAACATACCTTATACCATCCACATATGTACAAAAAAGTGTGAAGAATAAATTGAATGCATAAAACTATCAACCTGAAGAAGAGGTTGACCCTTATAGCTTCTCAAGGTGATCTTTCCATTCTTGTTTCCCTTCTTCCCAAATCCTGTTGGCAATTCCTAGCATTCTGATCTATGTTTCCAACTCCATCAAGAGTTCTTCACCTTCATCTAGAGTATTTGGTATCAAATTAAGCTTTGAAGCTTTATCAACACTCATCAGGGCATTGGAAATAGGTATGAACTTTGAGTTCACCAGATCCCTGAGATTGCTGAATCGCATAATGATCTTTTCTTTCTACTCTTGTAGTTGGAAGAACTACTCACGTAAACTCTCAATTGTTTCCCTTGTGCTTCCATCCAGGTCATGTGTCGAATCATAGGAATTGGAAGCTTCATCAATCTGGGACTCAATTGACTCCATCTCATCTCTTATGTTCTTTATAGATTTGGGCCACTTTATACAAAACTTTGTTTCTGCTACATACACTTGAACACCCTTAAGTTTTTTCTTGAAATTTATTGTGTTTACTAGCACACTTCTCTATGACATCCATCAATTTCCTATCATTTATCTTTTTCTTTATTTATTTCTCTGGCCCTCTCTTTAAACTAGTAGCATATTCTTTAAAAGGATCAATCAAAAGCTTCAATTTTTCCATATTGGAGAGGGAGTTTTCAATTATAGTACCAGGTATGGCCAAGCATGAAAAACCTTCAAAATTTCATCATCAATTATTTCTCCACTTTTCTAATGTGTCTCTATTATCTCTTTTTGAGCAGATGCATGGAAAGCATCTCCCAATTGAAACTTGTGAAGATGCAAGATCTTTCCCATGTCCACAAGTCCTTGTTGCATAGGCAGTTGTAACACTTGGGTAGATGTGCTACATGCTAGAATTGTAGCTGCATACTCAAATTATTCTTTAAAGGATCTTTGGAGGAATCGAAGAGTTCTCTAGTAGCTTTCACATTCTCCTCTTCAACCTTTTTCATCAAGTTCTTTTCTTAATGACCAGTTTCAACTAGTGTTTGTGCTTCCTTCTTCTCCTCTACATCATCACTCTTCTTTTCAACATTCTTCTTACAAACATCTTCACAAGTAGTCTTATCTATGTTATCTAGAGGAGTGGCAGTCTCTAGTTTTCCTTGAGTGTGAACTCTACATTTTTTTCAAATAGTGGAGGAGGTGTTTGATGATAAATGGAAGTATCCTCCTTTGCAATGTCTTTTTCAGTAGCTTCTTCTCCTTCAACATTTTCTTCTACTGCTACATTTTACTCTGCAATTTCTTCCACATTTAGAAGATCATCATTCTATACATTTCCTTCTTCAAATCTATGCTCATGTTGAGCATCATGTTGTTCATCTTCTTCAACATTCAAATTTAGAGAAGTAATCTCAACTTGCATTTCTTTTGTGCTTTCTGGAGTCATTCCCAACCTTTGAGCTAAGTTTGCAACTTGAACTCTACAGAGCTAAGTTTGCAACTTTCTCTACAAACTCTTTGTGGATCCTCTTGAGATCATTTTGATCTCTTCCCATGAGGGTCATCACCCTTTTCTTAGTTCTGAATTATTTACTTTATAATTTAGCCAAAGTACCTTTATTCTCTTCAAGAGGATGAGAACTAATATTTTCTAAAGCATAGGCTTTCAAATTAGCTTCTTCTTCAATAGACTCTTGTCTTCTCTAAATAAATGCATTCCACAGTTCTATAGGAAATTGTTTTTTAATGTTTCTCATATCTACTACAAAAACAACAATGTATTTTATAATAGCTTCTATAATGGTGGTCTTTTCCACCTCATCAACATCAACATATAATGTAATAGTTTCTTCTAGAATTTCATTCTACATAATCCCATTAAATAGGGCATCCAATTTCATAGGAATATGAGTCCTTATTGCAAGTTTCTTCTTTTTCTTTTTCTTTTCTTCTAGTGTCTTCTTCTTGTTGGGTTCTTCTTTCTTCTCTCTCATGTGGATCACAAAGGCTTGTTTTTCTATTTCTATTTTAGCATCTTCATTTGTATCCACAATATTTGTTCTTACTTTCTTTTCAAAATTTCTTCAAATTATGAAGCTTCACCTTTCCTTTTTGGACCAATTGTGGTCCTTATTCTTCTTTTTCATCCTCAACATTCACACCTAAATATTGCTCCCTGGTTGATGAAAACACTATCACAAACTTAGATATATAATATAAATTCATTAGGCACAACTCTACAACTTTTCTTTGAGTGTGGTACAATAAACTAGAAATATATCATTATAAGAAATATGAAAACACGTTATGAAATGTGTACTCATCTTTGCATCATACTTAGACAACCAATTGATCACTAATATTTCAAACACTTTGAAATATTGACCTGCACCATTAGGTATATTTGTACATTGGAAATATTCAAAGCATATACAATCTTCAACACACTTTTGACATCAATGACAACCAATATTATCAAGTTGCAACAGTCTCTCCCTTTGTCATTTATGGTAAAGTTAAAAAAAGATGTGCAAAAAAACTCCCCTTTAGATTCACATTTCTCTCTTCCCCAGCCCTTTGACATCAAGGGAAAAGGGAAACAAAACTTTCTCTATACAAACAAAACTCTACAAGCTCCCCCTTAATACATACAACTTTTACTCCCTCTAGGATTATATCAAAAAATATCTTCATATCTACTCCACATATATACACAACAACAAAAAGAAAGATATCTTACATCAAAAATAAAAATAGATCACTTGGATGGAAAAATAATCTTGTAAATAGACATGAGCTAGATCAAACTGCTATCCCATTGGTTCTTTGTAGTAGTCAGGGTTTGGAATTGACATGTCAACTGCACATATGCACCTTTTGCATATTTTAAAGAAGATGGTTCCAGCATATAAGTTCTATTTTTAAGATGCATTAATATGTTTCTCAAGAACAATGAACTATAGATGGTGCAAATAATTATAACATTCTTGAATATATACTTTGGTAATTAATATTCTAAAAGTTATAAAGTGATTTTGAAAAATTGTAAAGTGACTTGGATTCAAATGGTTTCTTTATAAAATGTTGTACAATTGTCTCATTGTTTGAGTATTTCATAATCTCTTTTATAATGTGAAAATATTCCATTGAAGCTTGCACTATCTATATCTAGTCAAGTGATAATTTTTAATGAAATACTAAATAGTAATTTGATGTTCTACAACTAAATTACTTGTCAATTTCTTTAGAATTTAAACATAGAATATATCACCCTTATCTTACATCATTTATTTTATTTTTCTTTAAACAAATATAAATTTCAAATGAAAACATCACATTATTATAAATTAGTTAATACATGTATCTCTTTAAAGAGAATTTATAGTTATATTTCAAATTATAGAATTTTTATTTAAATTAGGATATCTTATTTTTTTTTTATCATCTAGACCTAACCATGATTCTTAGACTCTCTAAGCATCAATCCTTCTTTAAAATGATGCACCACAATCAACTAAGTAAAGCCACACATCAAGACTTGACAAATGAAGCCTTGGGATTGTTAAATTTTGTTCCAACATTTGATTTTCTTTCAAGAGGTGAAGCTCATTGTGAATTTAATATATGTTAACTATGATAAAACTACACATCAAGTAGGAGAAGAAAAAACATAACCATTCAAATACATGGAGAGAGCCAAAGAGAATCCATAATTTAAAAAACTAACATTATTTATTGTTATTGTAAGTAAACAAGTTAGGGGAATATTATTTGAAATGTGATAGAAGTTAGGAAAATAATTTACAACTAAAGGGAAGTAGAAATAAAATTATCTTAGACATTTAGTAGAAATCATATTACCATATTATAGTGATATGGAATTGTAGTTATACAAAAAAATTTATGACCATGTTTTTAGTATTATAAGAAATAAATTTAGAACATTATAAAATGGTCACACTAACTAAAATAAACACAAAAAAAAAATAAAAAAATCCATAATTTTCATAAACTATAATAAAAAAAAAGCATAACAATTGACATTTGAAATAAAAAAGAGTGTTAAGGATAGGCTAGCAGCATGAGTCCTAAATACATTCTATGATAATGAGCACTAAAACATTTAAGGTAAGGTAGAGGAACAACTTCCTACACTAATCTTGAGAGGAGGATTATGCAAAAACAAAAGAAGAAGATCTGAATAGTTATATAAACTTAAGTAGAAATAAATATAAATAACATTCATCCCACAATATAGTGATTTACGTGAGGAAAACCCTTTCAGGAGAAAAAATCTGTACTCCCGAAGCCACCCGATATATTATTCATAATTCAACAAGATTACAATATACTTGTAAAGAAAGCTTTCTCATAGGAGTATCATGAACTGGAGATCTAGAGTCAACTCCACAACTATAAGACTCCTCCACTCAACCTCCATCTCATGTACTTAATATATAGGAGATGGGTGATCCCACAATAGTGGTTTACAATTTTTGGCCAAGCCGACACTAAAATAATTTTTTAACTAAATCTTCACATTCGAGCATCTATAGCGTTAAACCGTGAGGAATTTGAAGATGATGAAAACTAGAGTTTCATGATTTTTTCTGTAGATTCTAAAAATAAATTTTCAAAATTCTTGGAATTAGATTTCACTTCTTTTCCATCTCCCACGAAAACTAGTTTTTTTCAAAAACCAACATTTTTAAAAAGTGACACACACCGTATAATGCATAAATATTTTTCCATGAAGTATAAAATTATAATTCTTTTGAATTTATATTTTTAACTCTTATATCTTGTGCTTCCACTTGGTTATATATTTTTTATTGAATATTTTTCTTTAATCAAGTTTCAAAGTCAAACCAATTACAATTCGCATATTTGACCGATAACACGTAACTTTTTTTTGTATATCGAATTCAATTTTTATTTTTTGTTGGATCAAGGACTTGAATATATAGTGCACTCATATTTTTCAATTTTTCTTTTGATAATATTCTATTTTTCCACATGTGTACAACAAAGAGTTTGATTTTGGTGAAAAACCTACATTCAAAGAAATAAAAAATAAATATAATAATCAATTTAAATTTAATTAAAATTATACTTTTTGGAAGCTTATAATAAGGATGCATACTTACAAAAATAAATTTTAAATGAATTCGCTTGATCCTCCAAAAGGTAAATCAAAAGTGGTTTTTAATCAACATTTTGATAAGTGTAAAGGAGATTTATAGGTATGGTTTAAAACTAGTGGGGTTCTATCCAAGGGGCTTGGTCTAAGGTGGTTTGATCAAACCATCTTCAATTGGAATCCTTTAAATGGAAACTTTCAAGGCTTAAATCATTATATTTTCTAAAAAATATGATTTCAGCAAAAATCAGGATCTCCCAAAAAGTTTAAACCACTATTGTGACAACACGATACAATACATGAAACTATCAAATGGTACTACAAAATCATGAGCTAAAACCACCTATAAAGTGGCACCCATCCTTATCTTCAATAAAAAGTTCCTATGATGTGTCAAAACACACTCTACTACATGTAATTACCCCTTTACAACTCATTTATGTGCTCAACATATTTTTACATCTCCCATTTCATGAGGAGACCCAACTTCTGTAGGATAAACTTTTGATATAGGTGTCCAACTGATGAATCGTTTGAACTATTGGGAATCTCATGAAGTGCTCCATCAATAAATAACCAACTACAATAGTTACGACCATTTTTGGGCCAAAAAACCACCTCTAAGGCCTTCAAAATGGACTTTGAAACTTTGAAAAATAAGAAATTTAATATCTTCAAATCTAGACAAAATCTTACAATGAAACTTTACGAGCATTATTATTTGGCCAATCAAAAGCTTTGGGGAAAATTTCACATCAATCTATGATCAAATATAAACTTACTATAAATATTAACCTCAGGTAATTGCAAGGTTAAGACACCATTTTTTCTAACAAAAAAAGCATAGTTTATAGTGCCAAAATTATAGGGTATAATTATTTTGATTTATAGGTTGATGCAAGTTCCCTCTTGGACTCTAGGATACTCTTGTATTAGTTAGTACTTTACATGATTAACATGTACATGCTTAGCATACATTTAAATTTTATTTATTATTTCTCTCTCTCTCTCTCTCTCTCTCTCTCTCTCTCTCTCTCTCTCTCTCTCTCTCTATTTATTACATTATGTAATCATAACTACTTGAACAAGATATATCCTGCAAATAAAATTCTCATTTCAAGTTTGTAGGTAGTTAAGAACTCATTAGTGTTACCAAATTGATCATTATCATAAAACACAAAAACATCCAATATTCTTTATCATCCCATATTCTCTATTGGTGAAATTTATTAGATCCTACCCCTCATGATTGATGACACTAATATTTAACTTGTATTTAACTTTATTTTTATTTTCATAAAAAAGATACTCCTTCCATAGATTTCTTTTATTTAGTAGGCTTTGTGGAGAACACATGATTATGTAAGCATTTACATTAAATGGAACACATACAAGTCTATTACTTTACATTGACGTGAGTATCCTTTTATATCAAAATATTTACTTCACATGCATGTTTCTATGATTATGAGATTCACATGCACTTCAAAGTGGGGGAAATTTAATGGTGAAATTTCATACCCATGCCACTTTCAATTTAATTTATTACTAATTTTGATGGAATTGATTGGTAAAAAAATATATTAACAAAGATTACAATATTAAGTAAAGTTGGGCCCATTCCCCATGCTTTTACCCATATATTTATGCATATTCCTATGTATTTATCTCTCACCTTATCTATAAACATTAAAAATATAATATATTCACCCTTATTATTGTTGCAAGTATGCTACTAGTGTTGTCATTGATGTCAATAGCATGGAGATGGTTGGTGTTGTCAAGCTCTTGTGCTAATATGGATGTGTTGTGGTGATGTAATCAATTTTTTCATTGATGTCTTGATGGATAAGATTTGTAGTTGTAGTTAGTTCACTTGGTTTCCGAGTGCTTTTGAGAAAATTTGAATAAGAGTATGCAATGTGACAAAGGTGTGTTCATTATTGTGCTCCACATTTCTTCATGATTGAAGATCTGCTTATGCAGTTTGGATATGATGATTAGAGGTTTTCAAAGGGTCTATATCCTAAGTTTTAGATTTTGGATCATTCTTCAATGAAAGTTGTGTTTGAAAATTTGTCTATTTGTGTAGAAGGTTGTCTAGAATAAATGAGATTGCTCCACATTTATCCACAAGAAGGTTTCTTGTCTTGAAAATTTGGGAACATGCTTACACTCTCCCCTTGATATTTTAGGCATTGAGGTGTTCAACAAGGTTGGTTAGTAAGTTGTGTTCTATGATAGTGTTTCTGGTTGCACAAAATAATGATGTTCTCAATTTTAGGTAGTTGTGGAAGAGTTATAGTATATTTTGATGATGCTAGAATATTCTAAGATGTGTGGATGTTGTGAAGTGTTGTTGTGCAGTTTGCATGACCTAGAGAAGCATGTATGTGGTTGCTTGTAGCAGTAGTTTAGGTTTGGCCGACTTGGCATGCTAACACTATTTGCAGAGGTACCTCATCAATTATGGATATGATGAGTAGCATGGCGATGTATATTTGGGTCCTAGTTAACCCTTGGTGTGGTCATCCTTTGCTTATTTCCACCATGGAAGTTTTTGGTGCCAACCTATTTTGGTGTTGCACATTTTAGGTGCATATGTTTCATTAAGGTTGGCCTAATTGAGATTGTTTAGGTCATGGGTGGTATATACACAAGGTAAATTGTTGGAGATGTGTGTGGATATATAGAAGGTGTGTGAAATATGAAAATATGATTAAGTGTGGTGATATGAGTGCAAGCTTAATGCCTATGACTCCGAGGAAGTGAGTAGAATGGTCTATATTTGTGGTATGCTTGAAGTTGCTAGAGGTAGTGAGCGAAAGGTTACATATGTCATAAATTTTTAGTGGTGGATTTCTCCTATTTTCTTGAGATAGTGAATCTCTTTTTAGCAGTGTTCTTCTATCTTCTTTCTTATTGGTAATGAGCCACTTAGTAGTGTCCCTTTCTTCTTTTTTCGGGCAGTGAGCCTTATTGTATTTAGTGTTGTAATTCATATATATGTGAGATAAATCTCATTTTGGTTTTTCCCTTCTTGGATTTTCCACATAAATTTGGTGTCCTTATGTGTTTGGATGTGTCTGTATTACTATTTCATATTTTTACATTTTGCTAATTCATGATAAGGGTTTTGATGGTTTAAATGTTTTTAAGTATACAACTCATTCACCCCCCTGTAAGGAAGCTAAGGTAGCAGAAAAAATTCCTACATTAATCTTGAGAGGAGGAAAATGAAAAAAAAAATTACATATCTTTAATAGTTATAGAAACTTAAATAAAAATAAACATAAATATTATGCATACCACAACACAATGAATTATATGGCGAAAACCCTTTCAGGAGAAAAACCCCACACTCTAAAATTCACCCAATATATTATTCAGAAATCATAAAGATTACAATATACCTTTAGAGGAAGTTTCTCATAGGAGTATCACCAACCAAATATTTAGAGGCAACATGACTACTATCAGACTCTCAAAATACATCACAATACATAGTCATAATACAACACCCTCATAGTCGTAATACAACACCCTCATAAAATAGGGTTTTCTTCTAGGGAAAGTCAAGCCAACAAAATATGGTCTGTTAGATATGAAACCTAATGATGAATGGTCTAGATTTACAATAATAAAATATACATAAAATGTGGCTTTTAGGGGAGCTACCCCCAAACCCTCACTATGGTATGCAACCCCCAACCCCCCCACCATGGGGGATGAGCCCCCCCTAGATCCCCACAAGGGGTACCCCCCATGTAGCCCCCCATGCTTATGTATCAATAGTACCTTATTCATTTTCAAGGTTGAGATATATTTTCCCAACACCCCCCTTAGTTGTCCTATGCATCTAATAATTGGTATTAGAGTTGTGATTCCCAAAGTAAGCTTAACCACTTGAGGTAGATCTGAATGGTGTGCAGGAAGGGTGTCAAGGCTCTTATGTTTGATGGAATAAATTATGCTTACTAGAAAGCCAGGATGGATTCCTTTTTGGTCTCTCTTGGATTTTATGTCCGACAGACAGTTGAAAAAGTATATATTATTCCTGCTACTGGTATAATAATTGATGATAAAATCAAGCATTATGAAAATAATGGCAAAGAAAAGAATGTTATTCTGAGTGGTCTCTTTGATTTCAAACTTGAAAAAGTGATAATTCTAAAATCTACTAAAGGGATATAGAAAAAGTTGGAGAGTATTTATGAAGGAGATGACAAAGTCAAACAAGTAAAGATGAGAGCTACAAAGCCAAATTGGAAACCCTAAGGATGTCTAAAGATGAAGATATTACTACCTACATTCTCATAGTTGATAAAGTTGTCAATGTCATCAATGGTCTTGGTGGTAAGTTGGAAGAAAGTGAAGTTATGAAAAAGGTATTAAGAAATATTCCTAAATCTTGTAGTTCTAAAGTTTTTTCTATTGAGGAAGCTCAAAATTTGGATAATTATTTTAGAGATTAGATGTATGGTGACTTAACTTATTTTAAAGTTAGAGAGTTTGGTCAAGATACTACAAATAAAGAAACTATTGGCCCCATGGTTATTGTTGCACCAAAAGTTCAACCTGTTAATGTCTGATACAACCACCAGAGTTAATAGATCAACAAGAGGTGGTTAGTCTGTGTCACTAATCCCAAGGGGAGCACTAACCATTTTCCAACAATGTCCCTCTTAGAGTTACCTAAGGGGATTTGAACCTGACACCTTTGGCTTTGATATGAATTGTTGGCCTCACCATTTTCGTTGCACCAAAAGGTTGACCTATTAATGTTTGATAGAACTACTAGAGTTAATGGATCCATGGGAGGCAGTTAGTCCATGTCACAAATCCTGAGGGGAGTGCTGACCATCTACCAATAGAAACTACCTTTAAAGCCTGCAAAGTAGAAACGAATGATGAATCAGATCCAGATAATCTTGATGAGGTGGAAGAAAATTTCATGAGAAGTTTGAAAAAGGGAACAAGAAAATACAAAGGCAAGTTACCTTTCAAATGTTTCAATTACAAAAAGATAGGTTATTATGCTTCTACATGAAAAATCAAAGTTGCAAATGACAAACCTAAGGATTATAAAGGAATTTTTTTTAGAAGAGTTATTATGTTGAAAGAGACAATGGTGTGTCTAATGATGAAGAATCTAACTATCCCGATGAAGAAAATGATGAGTGCTTATTCATGGCTCTAAAAATTGGAACTAATTTTGGTAATCTTGAAAGATGTGTGAAGGAAAGTGCTTTGGTAATAGGCCACAACATTAAAGGAACTATGTTGATTGATTTTCATGCAAGAGAAGAAAGAAATTATTGGATAATTGGTAGTGGATTCTCAAATCATATGGCAAGTGATAAATGTAAATTTGTTAAGCTTGAAAAATATGATGGTGGTCTTGTTAAGTTTGGTGATGATACCTAAGTTATGATTTGTGGAAAAAAGGTTCAATTAGTTTTGATGCAAGCATAAAAACAATAATGTTATTTATGTCAAGGGTATATAACATAATATTCTAAGTGCAAGGTAAATGTGTAGAAAAGGATGCAATCTTATGTTTCAGGATGGTGGTTGTGAAATAAAAAAAGGAAGCTTTGGTACTCTAGTTGTTGTTAGAATAGGGATAGAAGGTAATGTCTATCAGCTCAAAGGTAGTGGTGCTAAATGTTTTATGTCTCAACTCAATGAAAGTTGACTATGGCATAGAAGAATGGGTCACATAAATTTTGATAGCCTAGTGAAGATCAGTTCTATTGATGTTGTGAGATATTTTCCAAGGATTACAAAACCTATCAATGCAATCTGCAAAGAATGTCAAGTGGGAAAAAAAACTAAGAAGAGGTTCAAGAAAAATGAATATTCTACTACAAGTCCTTCAAATTTGGTGCATATATACCTATGTGGACCTACTAGAATAAGAATCTCATGTGGTGACAAGTATTTCATGTTATTGATTGATGATTATTATAGATTGAATTGAGTGTCATTTCTCAAAGAAAAATTAGAAACTCTAGATAAGTTTAAATAATTTAAGTCTATGGTTGAGAATTAAATGGATGTAAAAATCAAGTGCTTAAGGTCTAACAGAGGTGGTGATTTCACCTCCAATGTGTTTAAAAGTTTTTGCAAAGATCATGGAATAAAGAGGAATTTGTTAGCTCCTAGAACTCCTTAAAGGAATGGAGTTGTGGATAGGAAAAATAGAAAACTTCAAGAAGCTACTATGACAATGATGAAGAAAGAAAATCTATCAAATGTCTATTGGAGAGAAGCAATTCATGTACTACAATGTCCATTTTTAACATAGGTCAAGCAAGAGTGAAAAGTTCAAAGAATCCCTATGAGTTATGGTATGGTAAACCTCCTATTGTGAAATACTTCAAAATTTTTGGAAGAAAATTCTATATCAAAAGAGATGAGGAAAACATAGGAAAGTTTGATGCAAGATTTGATGAAGGAATCTTCCTTGGATGCTCTACAAGAAGCAAAGCTTATTGGTGCTATAATAAATGGTTGAAGAAGATTGTTGAAAGTACAAGTGTTAAGGTGGATGAAGAACCATTGCAAAGTTTAGTATTGATAGAAGGATATGAATCTGATGAATCCCCTTGCAGTGAAGAAGAAAAGGATAAAGAAAAAGAAAGAGATGGCAATTGAAGAGGAAGAAGCTTCGAAAAAGATCTTGAAGAATCCTAAGTATGTGTAGAAGAACCATTTTGAATATTGGATCATTGGGGATAAGAGAAAAGGTGTGTTGGCAAGGTGAAAAGTATCTATCATAGAGGAACAAGTAAAATTCTATTTACTTTTAGAGGTGGAACCTAAAACATTGACTATGGCATGCAAATATGGGAATTGGATCAAAGAAATGAAAGAAGAATTGGAACAAACTAAGAAGAATTAGACTTGGGAATCGGTACCAAAACCAACAAACAACAATGTGATAGGAATTAAATGGGGTTTTAGGAACAAAATGAATGAGGATGGAAAAATTGCTAAAAACAAGTCTAGACTTGTGTGTAAGGGCTACTCACAAGTAGAAGGAATAGATTATGAGGAGACATTTTCTTCATTGTAAAGGATGGAATCCATTAGAATTTTTTGGCTTTTTCAACACATAAATATTTCAAGGTATATCAAATGGATGTAATTCTACATTCCTAAATGGTGAGTTGTAAGAAGGGGTATAAATTGAACAACCAGAAGGTTTTTAGTTGTCAAAAGATGATGATATGGTCTATATATTAAAGAAGGAATTATAGAGAATCAAACAAGCTCCTAGAGATTGGTATGCAAGGTTAGATACATATTTTTTATAGAAAGAATTTGAGAAACGTATTGCAAATAACAATATGTACTTCAAGGTTGAATAAGAACAAGTATTGATTGTGGTAGTGTATGTGGATGACATTATCTTTGGAGGAAATGAAGGTATGTGAATTTCTTTTTCAAAGGAAATGTATAAAGATTTTGATATGTCAATGTGTGGGGAGATGAATTTCTTCCTTGGATTACAAACTAGTCAATCAGAAAGAGGTATTTTCATTTCACAGTCAAAATATGTCAAGGTATATCCAAATATTTACTTCACATGCATGTTTTTGAGTGCTAGAAACTTTAAGACAAATTATGATTATGAGATTCACATGCACATCAAAGTGGGGGAAAATGTAATGGTGGAATTTTTTACCAATGCCAATTTCAATTTAGTTTATTGCTAATTTTGGTGGAAATGATTAGTGCAATTAAATATTAACAAAGATTACAATACTAAGTGAAGTTGGTCCATCATTCCCCATGCCTTTACCTATCTACTTATGCATAATCCAATGTATTTATCACTCACCTTACCTATAGAAATAAAAATTCTAATATATTCACCCTTATTATTGTTGTAAGTATGTTGTTTGTGTTGTCATTGATGTTAACAATTGCTAGTGTTGGTCATTGATTTCAATAGTAGAGAGATGGTTGGCGATTTCAAGTTCTTGTACTAGTATGGATGTATTGTGGTTTGATAAGAAGGATTTTTAGTGATTTGATTAGTTTTTTCATTGATTTCTTGATGGATAAGAGTTATATTTACAGTTAGTTCACTTGGTTTCCAAGTGCTTTTGAGAAAATTTGAATAAAAGAGTGCAATGTGACCAAGGTGTGTTTAGTGTTGTTCTCTTAATTTCTGCATGCTTGAAGATATGCTTGTGTGGTTTAGATCTGATTATTAGAGGTGTTCAGATGGTCTATATCTAGAGTTTCAAGTTCTGGATCATTTTGTAGTGAAAGTTGCGTTTGACAATTTGTTTGTCTACATAGAAGTTTTTCCATTAGAAATGAGATTGCTTTGTATTTCTCCACAGTAAGGTTTCTTGTCTTCTATATTTGGGAATATTCTTACTATTTTTCTAGCTTCCTTACCTTGAGGTTTTATATGTTGAGGTGTTCCGCAAGGTTGGTTAGTAAGTTGTGTTATATGGTAGTGTGTCTGGTTGCACAGAATAATGGTGTTCTCAGTTACAGGTAGTTCTAGTAGAGTTGCACAATATTTTGATGATGTTGGATTATTTTTAGATGTTGTGTGGATGTTTTGAAGTGTTTTTGTGTGGTCCACATGACTTGGAGAAGTGTGTATGTGGTTGCTTGTAGTGTTTATTTTCTATCGACCTGGCATGGTAATGCTATTTGCAGAGGTACCTTGTAGATTATGGACATGTTGAGTAGCATGGTGATGTATATTCGGGTCCTATTTAACCCTTGGTGTTGTCATCCTTCACTTCTTTCCATTGTAGAAGTGTTTGGTGTTGACCTATTTTGGTGTTACACATTTTAGGTGCATACATTTCATTAAGGCCAACATAATTGAGATTGTTTAGGTCGTGGATGGTATATAAGCAAGGTAAAGTGTTGGAGATGTGTGTGGATCCATAGAAGGTGTACAAAATATGAAAATATTTTTGTGTGGTGATCTAAGTACAAACTTAATGCCTATGACTCTAAAGCAATGAACAAAAGGGTCTATATTTGTAGTGTGCTTGAAGTTGTTGGAGGTAGTGAGCCAAAGGTTGTGGATGCCATAAAGTTTCAATGGTGGATTTCTCCTATTTCCTTGAGATAGTGAATCTCTTTGTAATAGTCTTCTTTTATCTTCATTCTTCTTGGTAGTGTGCCACCCCGTAGCAAGACTTTCTTTGTTTAATAGGAAGAGAGACCTTGGTAGTGACCCTTATTTTATTTGGTGTTGCAATTCATATATGTGAGCTAATCCTCATCATGGTTTTTCCATTCTTGGATTTTCATATAAATCTAGTGGTCTTACATGCTTAGATGTGTTTGCATTAGTATTTCATATGTTTTCATTTTGTTAATGGATGATATGGTTTTGTGGGTTTGAATGTTCTTAAGTATACAACAAAGCCAAATTTGATATCTTAATGATGTCTGAAGATGAAGATAGTATTTCCTACATGCTCAAAGTTGATGAAGCTGTCAATGCCATTAATGGTCTTGGTGGTAAGCTGGAAGAAAGTGAATTTATCAAAAGGATACTAAGAAATCTTCCTAAAGCTTATAGTTCTAAAGTTTCTACTATTAAGGAAGCTCAAAATTTGGATAATTATTAGATAGAGATCAGATATATGGCTCTTTAACTTCTTTTGAAATGAGATATTTTGGCCAAGATACTCCAAATGAAGAAACTACCTTTAAAATCTGCAAAGTTGAAAAGAATGATGAATTAGATCCAGATGATCTTGATCAGGTGGAAAGAAAATTTTGTGAGAAGGTTGAAAAAGGCCACTAGAAAATACAAAGGTAAGTTACCTTTCAAAATTTTGAATTGTGGAAAGATAGATCATTATGCTTCTAAATGTCCAATCCAAGTTGCAAATGACAAACCTAAGGATCATAAGGAAAATAAAAATAAAAAAGAGTTAGTATGTTGAAAGAGATAATCATGTGTTTGATGATGAAGAATCTAACTATCTTTATGCAGGAAGTGATGAATTCTTATTCAAGGCTCTAAAAGTTGGAATTAATTTTGCTAATCTTGAAAGATGTGTGAAGGAAAGTGCTTCGATAACATGTCACAACATTGAAGGAACTAAGTTGACTAATTTTCATATAAGAGAAGAAATAAATTGTTGGATAATTGGTAGTGGATTCTCAAATTAGATGATAGGTGATAAGAGTAAATTTGTTAAGCTTGAAAATATGATGGTGGTCTTGTTAAGTTTGGTGATGATACATCTGCTATGATATGTGGAAGGTTCAATTAGTTTTGATGGAAAGCATAAAATAGATAATGTTCTTTATGTCAAGGGTCTCTGGCATAATCTACTAAGTGTAGGATAAATGTGTAGAAAATGATACAATCTTGTGTTTCAAGATGGTGGTTTTCAAATAAAAAAAGGAATCTCTAGTACTCTAGTTATTGGAACAAGGACAAAAGGTAATGTCTATGAACTCAAAGATAGTAGTGCTAAATGCTTTATGTCTCAAATCAATGAAAGTTGGCTATGGCATAGAAGAATTGGTTGCATCAATTTTGATAGTGTAGTTAAAATTATTTTTATTGATTTTGTGAGAGATTTTCCAAGGATTACAAAGCCTATCAATATAATCTACAAAGAATGTCAAGTGGGAAATAAAAGTAAGAAGAGGTTCAAAAAAAAGGAATATTCTACTGTAGGTCCTTTGGAGTTGGTGCATATAGACCTATGTGGACCTACCCAAGAATAAAAAAGCTCATGTGGTGATAGGTATTTCATGTTATTGATTGATGATTATTCTAGAATGACTTGAGTGACATTTCTCAAAGAAAAATTAGAATCTCTAGATAAGTTTAAAGCATTTAAGTCTATGGTTGAGAATGAAATGGATGTAAAAATCAAGTGCTTAAGGTCTAAAAGAGGTGGTGAGTTCACCTCTAATGATTTTAATATTTTTTGTGAAAATCATGGATTAAAGAGGAATTTGTTAGCTCCTAGAACTCCTCAACAGAATGAAGTTGTGGAGCAGAAGAATATAACAATTTGACAAGCTAGTACAAGACAATGATGAAGGAAGAAAATATACCAAATGTCTATTGGAGAGAAGAAATTCATACCAAAATATACATTCTTCACAGAGGTCAAGAAAGAGTGAACAGTTCAAAGACTCCCTATGAGTTATGGTATGGAAAACCTCCTATTGTGAAATACTTTGAATAGTGTTTTTAGAAGAAAATTCTATATAGAAGAGATGAAGAAAACTTAGCAAAGTTTGATACAAGATCTGATGAAGGAATCTTCCTTGGATACTCTACAAGAAGAAAAGCTTACCAATGCTATAGTAAAATATTGAAGAAAATTCAAAGAATCCCTATGATTTATGGTATGGAAAACCTCCTACTATGAAATACTTTTGAGTTTTTGGAAGAAAATTCTATATAGAAGAGATGAAGAAAACTTAGTTTAAAGTTTGATGCAAGATCCGATGAAGGAATCTTCCTTAGATACTCTATAAGAAGCAAAGCTTACCAATCCTATAGTAAAATATGGAAGAAGATTGTTGGAAGTGCAAGTGTTAAGGTGGATGAAGAACCACTGTAGAGTTCAGTAATGATGGAAGGATATGAATTTGATGGATCCCCTTCCAACGAAGAAGAAAAGGATGAAGAGAAATAAAAATAGATGATAGTTGAAGAGGAAGAAGTTATGGAAAAGATCTTGAAGAATCTTAAGTATGTGTAGAAGAAACATTTTTAAGATCAAATAATTGGAGATAACATACAAGGTGTGTTGACAAGGAGAAAAGTAGCTATGACAGAAGAATAGGTAAATTTATGTTTACTTTCAAAGGTGGAACCTAAAATAGTGATTGAGGCATAGAAAGATGGGAATTGGATCAAAGCTATGAAAGAAGAATTGAAACAAATTGAGAAGAATCAGACTTGGGAATTGGTTAGGTATGTACAGGATCATCATGGAAAAAATAGGCCCTTAAGTGGCAAAAAATTTAGAAAAATCAGAGTTAGGAAACTTGACATAAAAATTTAAATAAGTTATCTATATTATTTCAAAAATATGTAAGAATAGAATCTGTAGCAAATTGAATGTAGGTTCTAAACTACTAGGTTTATTTAAAATATATATATTTGGTGAAAATTTGAAATTTCAATGCAGTTGTACTTAAATTTCAGGGAAAAAATAAGTAGGTGTTTGTCTGACCACCCTAACCACAATAAAATGATAATAATTTTTTATAAGATTTTAGATATAAGTAGAGGAATCATTTCTTGATGTGATACATATTTTTTTGTAATTTTTTTTCAAGTAAATAAATAATTATGAATTTTTTATTACAACTTTTAAAAAATATAAAAACTTGTAGGTCTGACCACCTTAACTTGGTCAAAACTTCATGAAATTATTATTATTTTTTTAATCCTATAGTATGTGAAGCATAGAATGTGACGCATGTTTCAGATTCAAAAAATATGATACCATTTGAAAGCTATAGATATTTTTTAATCAGCTTATCAATCAAGACTTTAGTTGTAATTCAAATAGAAAATGAATAATAATTATGTATTAAAGTCAAACATAATTTATATTGGTGGAAAGCTAAGAATCTCCTTTAATTTATCCCCTTTTGTTTCATCAATTTTGGGTAAAAAAAATGTCGTTAGCCACATACCCATCATATCGCCCCTTTTTGGTGCATCATGTTTTTGCACATACCTGGTCCTAAGACCATCAAACAACAATGTGATAGGAACTAAATGGGTTTTTAGAAACAAACTAAATGAGGATGGAAAAGTTGTTAGAAATAAGGATAGACTTATGTGTAAGGGCTAATCACAAGTAGAAGGAATAGACTTTGAGAATACATTTGCTTTGATGGCAAGGATGGAATCCATTATTATTTTTTTGAATTTTGCAACACAAAGATTTTAAGGTATAGCAGATGGATGCAAAGTCTACATTTTTGAATTGTGAGTTGAAAGAAGAGGTATACATTGAACAACCAAAAGGTTTTTAGTTGTTAGAAGATGTTGATATGGTCTACAAATTGAAGAAGGCATTGTATGGACTCAAACAAGCTCCTACAGTTTGGTATGCAAGGTTAGATAAGTATTTGTTGTAGTAAGGATTCATAAAAGGTACTGCAAATAATGATTTGTACTTCAAGGTTGAAGGAGAACAAATTGTGATTGTGGTAGTGTATGTGGATGACATTATCTTTGGAGGAAATGAAGATATGTGCAAGAAGTTTTTAGGGGAAATGCAAAGAGTTTGAGATGGACCAATATGTGGGGAGAT
>VDFB02364077.1:0-43082 GCA_007258455.2 Sequoia sempervirens | reverse complement strand
ATGCATGAATGAATGTTGTATTATTGATGAATGAATGATTAATGTTATATGATTGTGTATGGGGAATTGAGAGTGATGTGAGGGGGGGGAGAGGCCAAATGAGCTTCCACCATCACGTGGTTGGCCCTGTTAAGTAGAGAATATTAAACTATTCTTGAAACAAAGAGAAGCTCAATCCAACTACATGCAAGTATCTTTTTAATTCCTCTATCTTTCATCAATCTCTTTACTATTTGAACCTCATAAAGATGTTTTACATGAAGAACCCATTATTGTGAAATGTGTGGCTCTAGTTGAGTAAGTAAACTAAATCCATGCCTCTACACTGGTAATTTCAAGTTGTTTCCATTCCAATGTTTTGAGTTTAGTTTGTTTGTAAGGATTTGTATGAATACTCACATTGTGTTGTAGTAATTTGGTTTCAAATCTCTGTTTCTTCTGTTTTTAGTGGTGACATAACTCTAAAATTTGACTTTTGTGCATAATAGGTTAGTGGAAAAATTGACAGCTTTGAAGGGTTTAGAGGCTCGATTGAGATAGATACACGAATATTTGGATCTTGTTGTTGATGGGAGGCTTCCACTTAACCATGAAATTTTGTACCATCTGTAGGTATGCAAAAATTTCTCTACTTACATTCATTCAACTTACTGTCTTCCTCTCAAATTTATGCATTCATGTGTCATTTGAGAGGGTAACTCCATAAAGGTTTTGTCACAATTGAAGAATAATGCATTAGCTTATGTCCATCACAAAAATAACAAGGGTTATTATGGGGAAATTTGATAAGAAATCAATAGATCCCAGAGTATGCTATAGGCCTTCATACTACAACCTTGTTCATGATAGAAGATTCTTGTTTTGTGACATGGAAAGAATACATTAAGTGATTGACAGACCAAGGATAGTGAACTATGTAGGAATAAGTGATTGAGAGTGAGCAAGGGAAGCTTCTTTAGATGATCAACTAGATGATCAAATCACCAACTTAGCACAACCTTCTCAAATACTGTTTATGTGGACCTTTCCAATCCACTATTCCTTTAACTAAAAGACCCAACTCACTTAGGGTTCTTGTACTCTCACAACCAAGAGGGTTTGTAACCACTTAGATCATGTCAAATAGGACCAAACCAAAACTTAACACCCTAATTTTCACTTAGGAAACTCCATTTTCTCGTTGCTCTAACCTTTACGCCTCTTTACCCTTTTAACCCTTGTAGCCTTGCCAGGTAGGACAGTCAGAATAAAATCCACATACAAGCATGTACTAGGCCCAAACCACTAAACTTAGATAGGTATTATATGCCCCTACAAGGCCTCAAAACCTTCCTTCATGACAATGAATAGAAAAAAAGAAATGGACCAAAACAACGCTACTCCAAGAGGCCTAATTGGTTGGCTACAATAGGACAGTTGACTATCTTGTGGATAGCCTTGTGTTGTGTGTACTTCTTCCTCCTATCTTTTCTTTTTTGCACTTCTAAATTTGTTGCAACAATCAACAAGCATGGATTCAAATGTTCTAGTTCCTCTTCTAATTCCATTTAACTTCCATCAATGGAAAACTAAGGTTCAACTAATACTAAAGAACAAGAGGTTATATAGAGTTACAATGGGGGTAGGAAAAAAACGTACAGATGAAAGTGCTAAAGTTAAGTGGTTCAACAAGGGTAATCAAGCTTTTGGATTCTTATTTTATATTGAAGTAGCATAGGCCACCTTCCAACCTGAGTTCATAAATCATATTGATGAGTATATTGTCTTCCAATCTTTGGACCGTGAACAAATAAGTAGCATTGTGAGATTACAGGTATGTAGATCATTTATTTTTTTGAAAAACTTATCATTTCTAAAGTACAAAAAAAGGTAGAAAATTTGTCTGATTAGTTAATAAAGAATTTATTTGTGACTTATAATAACTGAAGATGCACATAAAATTGTATAAGATCCAAGTACTTTAGGGAATTCATAATAGGATATGCACCAAGGGGGTAACTCAAGTGCTTAATACACACTCTTTCTGTGTTTTATGCATTTTTTGTAATCTACTTTATATGCTTCATAGAAATTAATTTTGGGATAGACGCAATCAACTCCAATTCTTGTCATCCTCCATTTTTGTTTAGTTGCAAATATTTGGTTGCAGTGATTTGGTCAACAAACCTTGTTTTCTCCTTTGTTTGAATGCCATGTTACTGTGCATTAACTCTTGAATTATAACCATTAGGAAGATTTATATCTCATCTAGGCATCTTTAGCTAGATCACAACATCAGTTATGTATTTTTCCTAGTATATTTTGTTATATGATGAAGAGAGAAAACTCACTCTTTTGTTGTTGTACAATGTGAAAGAACCCAAAAAATTTCTATCCCAAAATTCCATCCTCTTACAAAAAAGAGAATATATAGCTTTTCAATCTGTTATTGATTTATAATTGATTCTTGAGGTCATATATTAGGGAATTCAGCATTCCAATGGCCACTAAATAAATAGATCTTCCATGTAATGCTTTCCCACTTCAATTCCTTCTCAACCTTCTCTATAAATGCATATAGAGTTTCAAAATCTTTAGGTTTATCAACAAATTTTAGAGGAAATTTCTTCCCTAATGCCTTCTCAAATACAACCACCATTATTATTATCATTTGCAACCCTTGTGTAGTAACTTTGAAACTTGGTAATTTTATCATTATTTTCTTTTGAAGTACACAGATGCAAAATAGTCATTTATGCACATAAGAGATAACTAAAGTAACCACATGTCAATTGCATACAAATTGATGGGGAGAAGATAAACACCCAAAGTTATTGAAACATCATTAGCATATCCTACAATCATTGCATTCCAAGAGATGACATCTCTTTGAGCCATTCCATCAAATAGTTCACGTGCCTTATCTATACTTCCACATTTTGAATACATGTCTACTAGAGCATTTCCAACTATAATATTTGACAAAACTCCCCCTTCCATTATGTTATGATGGATTTCCATACCCTGTTCCAAAGCTCCCCTTTTGGCACAGGAAGGAAGGATGCTCACAAAGGTTGTCGAATTTGGCTTTACACCAGCCAATTACATTTGCTTTAAAATTTCTAAAGCCTTTTGAAAAAATCTATTTTGTGCATATCCTGCAATCATTGCAGTCCATGAGATGACATTTATTTGAGGCATTCTATCAAAAATAGTTCGTTTGCCTTGTCACCAATAGCCGACATTTGCATACATGTCTAATAGGGAAATTGCAACTACAACTGATGAAAATCCTCTATCCTTTATGTTTTGATGGATGTCCATACCCTATTACAAAGCTCCCCTTTTGGCATAGGAAGGGAGGATGTTGGCAAGGTTTTCAAGTGGCTTTTACACTAACCAATTACATTTTTTCTTGATAGCATGTTAACTTAATGGCTTTTAAAAATTTCCACCGATTTAGGTCAAAATTTTGATGAATACTTCCGGCGATTTTCTGGTGGTGTTCCAATGTTTTGGTTGATTTGTCCGGCTTGTTTTCTAGCTAATGTTCGTTGTTAGATCGACACATGGTTCGTTGGAAGTTTGATGAACACTGATCACCTTTACCGTGGCAACTACCGATGAAGTCACGTTGTGAGTTTGATGTTTCAAGGTTTGTCAGAAAAGCAACGAAAAGGTTTCGATGAAAATTATTGCTGTGGTTCGTCGGTGTTCTGACAATAGTTTGTCAAAATTTCAACAAATGTTCATTAGAAAATGGAGCTGAATATAGTAGTGCAAGAACACCTGCAGAACATTTGCAAGATGTGGCAGACGTATGTCTAGTGCATGGAATCACCACTTAGAATGTAGTGCTGAGACTCCTCGCCGCATCTTTCAAAGGCAAGGCACTGGATTGGTACCGAACATTGCCAGCTAGCGCTATCTATACCTGGGATGAGCTCCGAGATCCGTTCTATGAGAGGTTTTCAAATGATGGATATTTCTCCTCGCTGTACTACCAACTATCTTTCATAAAATGAGCTCCTTAAGAGGCTATGACAAACTTCAATGCCCAATTCCACACAAATTGGTAGAGGATCCCTATTGCTATCCACCCAACTCCTGAGTTGGCATTCATATTTTATCTGAAGTCTATCAACCCTGACATTTCTATGGTGATCAAGTCTTTGGGAGGAGCTACTCTGCCAGATGCTTATAGTGTTGCCGTTAGAGCTGAGAATCATTTGATAGATTGCAAAAAGTTGCCTCTTCGGCCTATCATGCCAATATTTCCTGAAAACAATAGATGCTTGAATGGGAAGTCGTGATCCTTTGAATGCGGCTGGCACCTCCCCAATCCATATACACATATCTGAGCACACCGCAAAATGTTGCCTCTACATCTAGTTCTTCAAAGGAGGAAATGAGTGAATTCAAAGAAATGTTGCAGACTATTGTCAATGAGATAACTGTTATCAAGTGCAACCAGGCCATACCTCTAAAGCTTGCATATCATAATTATCAAGATTGAGATAGTTAATTTCATATCGGCCCGAGGAGAATCGAGGGACCAAAGATCCTGCTAATCCACCGGCTCAACAACCAGCAAATGGTGTAAGCTACCTACTCGGCCCGACAGAAGTGCTTCGCAGCTTGGTAGGAATTGACTGTGGAACATAAAACCTGCGTCGATGACATCAATTCATGGTGCTTCCCTTGCAGCGATGCGCACATGCCCCAGAACTGTCCACGTGGCAACTTACAACAAAAGCTGGTGGAGCAGTGCAGCCAAGGTGCGACTTCAGAACACGAAGGTTATGTATATGCCTCACCACAAATGGAGAGTGTGGTTCTTACCACACAAATGCAAGGGATGTCCCTAGAACGAGAATTCGACATCGCTCTTGATCACACACTCTTCTCATGGATGGAAGAGGAAGAGGCAGTGTTTGCGAACGATCCTTCTACATCAAAGGCACCACAAGTTCAGTCCAATTATAACACTCATGCTAAGCGAAGGCTTACAGACAAACCAATTACACTGCAAAATAGGAGTGCCTTTGATCAATCTCCTAGCATCACCGCAGTTGTACCACCATTTCAACCGTGAAAGGAAATTGTGATAACAAAAACCAAGGAACATAAATCCTTGAACCTGCCACCATTCATTATGGTGGAACAATTAAAGAAATCCTCCACCATTATGTCCTTGTGGGACATCCTAGCAATCCTGGAATAGAAAAAATTGCTTCAAAAGGCTCTCTAGGAAGATGCTAGCTCTAATCCGACACAGCAGTTTCTGAAAGAAAAGGCCGTAGATCTAATGACTCAAGCTAAAGTTCTCACAAATAATTTAGAGGAACCCCTTGCGGAAGCTAAAGGTAAGCCGAAACCATTCTTTCTAACCCTTATTGTGGGTGGTAAAATGTTGCACAATTCAATGATCGATTCAGGTGCTAGCACCACAGTCATGCCCAAACAAATAGTTGAAGCCTTGGGACTTAGCTATGAACCCATGAAGAAGGGAGTTATGCAGCTTGATGAGAATAAGGTTGAAACCGTGGGGATCATTAAGGATCTTCCATTAACTCTCTTTAGTTGTCCTAGCATCACCGTGCCTCAGGATACTATCATCATTGATGTTCCTCCTATGTTCGGTGTTTTCTTGTCTCAGGAATTTACTACTAGAATAGGAGGATACTTATCGCTGGATTGGACACACTTGATTTTCCAAACCAAGAACAAGGCTAAGTTGAAGTTATTATCTGAACCACTGCATGCACACCATGTTGCAGATGAGGCTATGATCAACTTTGAAGCCACCCATACCTCCCTTACTAAAGACGAGATGTATTGTGCTGAATTGCTAGAGGACGAAGAGGTGACTGGGGATCAAAGTGAAAAGGATGAGGCTCTTCTAAATGAGTTCATCGACATGGATCCTTTTGGAAACTACCATGCCACTAGGCTGGGCACATATGTCATTTATGATGAGGAGTAAGAGATTCCGAAGGTCATAGAGGAACCTATAAGTAGCGCAACCTCCGAGCTGTGGATGTTGTACTTCGACAAAGCAAGATGGAAAGTAGGTGCCGGAGTGGGGATATGTTTGGTACCCCCACAAGATGAAAAAATACTAAGGTCTTTCTGCTTCTAGTTTGCTTGTTCGAACAATGAAGCTGAATACGAAGGACTAATACAAGGTTTAAGCCTTGTGGAGCAAATGGGCATCAAGCAATTAATGGTGTTCAAAGATTCCGAACTAGTAGTCAACCAAGTTCGGGGAATTTCCGCGGCAAGGAATTTCTGCATGAGATCCTATCGGCACCGAGTCTGGGACCTGGTTGAGGGTTTTAAAGCCTTCAACATCTTGACTGTTCCCTGAGAACAAAATGGTGACGTGGATTGCATGGAAGTGATCAAAGGCTAGTTTGATTCGACCTCCGACCTTATACATAACAAACACTCTGTATGAGTAATAGTCTGATCAATGATTCCTGATAATGATCAAAGTTGGTAGGTGTTTGAAAGAAATGAACACATTGCCTCGTTCATCCGGGAGTTGGGGGAATTCGCCGATCAGCTCCAACCAAAGATCGTTGAGGCTTATGAGGGACAAATTATGCAGCTCAAATCTAACAAGCTTCTGAAAGGATTGGTTATTCTCAAAAACATTTTTGATTGCGATGATGCAAGGAATGATAGAAGGAAGTTTGTGGCAGAAAAAAGTGACTATATAGATCTTCAGGTCTCTGATGGCAGAAACCTTAGAGTCGGGAAAGATGTCTTGCATCATGATAAAGAAAGGCTTATCAATTTCTGTGAGAAATATGGAGGAGTAGTGGCCTGGTCCTATGATGACTTGAAGGGATACAATCCTGACATCATCCAACACACAATCGATCTGGCAGAGGGTGCAAAACCAATCTGACAAAAGCATAGGCTAGTGAACCCCAAAATTGAAACACTAATGGCGCATGAGCTAACAAAGCTAATCGAGTTGCGGTAATCGAGTCGCGGATTGTCTTCTCAATCAAGCATAGCACGTGGGTATCCAATCTGGTCCCGATCTAAAAGAAGAATGGAGATATCTGCTTGTGTGTGAAATTTTGAGACCTGAACAGAGCATCCCTAAAGGATCATTATCTGCTGCCTTCTATGGAGTTAATCCTGCAAATGGTAGCAGGATTGGAAATGTTTTCCCTATTTGATGGCTTCTTCGGTTATAATAAGATCCGAGTTAAAGAGGAGGATCAACACAAGACTACATTCACTACAAAGTGGGGAACATTTGCATATGCTAAAATTCCTTTTGGTTTATCCAATGTAGGGGCAACCAATGGGCAATGGATATCGCTTTCAGTGAGCTGATCAACAAGATTATCCTAATTTATTTGGATGATCTTACTATGTTTTATAAGTCTAAGGATGTCATTTTGATCACTTAGAAATGGTTTTTCACAAATGCTAGGAATTTAGGGTTTCCTTGAATCCAAAAAGATATGTATTAGGAGTGCCGCAAGGCAAGCTATTGGGACACGTGGTGTCCAAAGGAGGAGTTTTAATCAACCCCGAGTGGGTGAAATCCATCAAAGAACTTCCCCTTCTAGTTAACAAGAAAGACATTCAATCCTTCATGAGAAAGGTAAATTTTTTTAGCAAATTTATTTCTGACTTTGTGGGAATAATTAAGGCAATCACCCTGATGCTTAAAAAGGATCAAGTATTTAAATGGACAAAGGAAGCCAGTGAAGCCTTTGAGAAAGTTAAGGATGCTATTTCCTTAGCTCCAATACTAGTTAATCCAGACTTGTCCAAGACTTTTTAATGTATGACATATTCCTTAAGACATCATCGAATTATTACCCACAGGGAAATGGCCTAGCTGAGTCGACGAACAAGAACTTGGTCCGACTCCTTAAAATAATTGGTTTGGAGCACTAGGGAGAATGGCACAAAAAACTCCGAGCGAAACTTTGGGTAGACTGCATAACTCCTAAGAAAGTCCTTAAGACTTCGCCTTATGAGTTGGTATATGGAAAAGAGGCACTCTTGCCTATATCTATGGAGATTCCGGCGCTTCAATTGCTGAAATCCCTCGAGATAGAACATAATGGTGCCATGGAGGTTTGGCTTGGTGAACTATTAGAAGTACAAGAAAAAAGGGGGAAGTCCCTAATAGCCATGACAAATTTCCAACAAGTGGTCAAGCGATGGTTTGACAACAGGGCGTCCGACCAAGGCCTAAAGTGCAGAGACTTAGTGCTGAAATTCAACAAAAGGGCTATGAAGCCAGGTCAGCACATAAAATTTGATAGCCTTTGGGAGGGTCCGTTTAAAATAATAAAGTGCAAAGAGCATAATGCTTTCGAATTGGAAAGCATAGAACAGGAAGCCTTGGGAATTCCGGTCAATGGGATTCATCTTAAGCTTTTCCAATGAGTGGAAAATTTTACTATTGTACATATGTTAATAATGCTTTTATTTTCTTTCCCTTTTTTGTTCTGTTGGTCGGTATTTTTAGAATTAATTCGTGTTTTGGCAGAAAAGAAACCCATCATTGTAGAGAGCAAGGCAGTAAAAATACTTTGCAGGAATAATCTAGAAAAACACCCATATGCAAAGGAGATCAAGAAATATGCTGAAAGAAAGAAACCCATATGATAGAATGCCAAAAGAGAAAAGAGCCATAGATTTTATAAAGCTATATTTCATTATATATATATGCTTTCATTTTTACATGGAAAAAATGGCTGGAGAGCCATAATTCAAAAAGTATATGATTATACGTGGTTTTCTTTTCATATATATACTATGTATGGCCTTTTCAGGCATATATACAAAAAATAGACAATGGGTGGCGTATTCTTAAAAGAAAAAAACAAGAAGTCTAAAGGCATTTCATCCAACAACATGAGCAGCAGCTATTGACACATTAATGGTAGCGTCTACCACATCCTCATCAACAGGCACACCAACAACAAAAGCAACATCATTTGGAACAACAACCATTGGCAAAGGAAACACAAGGTTCCTGAAGTCAGTGTACCATTCAATGTTGTAGAATGACACTACATTGTAGATGCGAAAGAGAAAGTGCAAGGCCTGGGTAACTCTTCGTTGTGCTCATCGTGTGTCTGGAGGAGGAATCCGTTGAGAAACGATAGCCATGGGACGACAAATTCTTTCTCAATATAGTGCCTAAGATCATTGGTTGTTTTCAGGCCTACCCCATATGTAGGGTGAGCAACAACCTCACCTAGACCATTTAGGTACTTTTTGGGAAATATTTCTTTGACTAATTTCAAAACCAGGGGCCTATGGATACCAATATCCAACATAGACGCAACAAAGTGTGAGAAAATGTCGGTATTGACGCGGTATTTGTCTTCGTACTCGAGACAGTCCCGACCCAGAACCTACTTCATGGCTATGAAAGCCAGGGAGTGTTTGTTTTTTGTCATCCTCTTTAAACGCCTAGTAGAAATCTCACCGAGGAAAACTGTCTGTGACTTATATGACACTAGCCTAATAGGAGTATCCATGGTACCGACACACTGCTATTACCTGCTAACTATTTCTGAAACTTGCTTACAACCTAGCCTATGAAGAACCTTGCCAGTAATAAATCCAAATACTAAGCCAATGACTTATTCCTAAAAATTGCTCAAATACTAAGTGTAATTTTCTCACTGCTTAGAGGACTCTTTATAGAAAAAAACAAGGAAAATAATGCTAATCTTCTTCTAAAAAACGTGACGATAACCAAATTCCAACTTGAAAAGTGTGCCTAGGTTTACTTGCATTTCCTGACTGGATGCGTCTGCTAAAATACGGCTCAATGCGTGCAGAGTTAATGAGAGCTAAGTAATTAGCTTAAAAATGGTGGTGCTCATCAGCAGTGAGCTACACGGTTCGCAGGCTATTGTGTCACTTCACAGGCATTTTCCAGAACCCAAGGTAGGATTCATATCTTTTCAAGCGGTGATCATTTGCTTTAGCTTAATCATTCCATCTGGGATATTAATTGTCAGTGCATACGAATGCAAGGCTAAAAAGCAAATCACCGGCTCAAGTTCCAAGGAAATCACATCGTATCACATAATTGCCACATGCAATAATTAATTTTTATCACTTTGAAATGGAAAATAATTCCTTTTCGCATGAAGCAAGGAGTTGGTGGTACATGCCGAATTAAATGCAAAAGACCCACTTTCTTCAACCACCTTGAGGAAAGATAGCTAAAATATTGCATGCAAAACTTTAATGCTTAAATGTCTTTTGAAATACGCTAAGTGAAGAATTTTTTTGGCATATCCAGAGATGAGTGAAAGTTATAGAGGATTCAATCCCTGCGGAAGCTTTCATCTAAGGAGAAAAATGGCAGAGGGTTCATCACAACAGATCCAGGAGGAAGCTGACCAACCCTTGCTTAGGGCTATACGGGCGTCAAAGGCTGTTTACATCTATGAAGATATATCATATGCTACGCCTGGTATACCAAGCAAGCCATGGGTGAATACAATGGAGCTAGATAGGCCCAAGGAATAAATGAACCAGAAATGGGTCGAAGAAGAATGGGACAATATTCATGACCTGCACCTCGCGAAAAACACTAAGTCTTTGAGAGAAGTAGCCTATGCAAGGATGAAAGCATCCCCGCAAACGACGTCGACAACAAAAAGGTATGGTACAACGGGCTTCTGTAGTACATGGTCCTCTTGGTGCATTATTGCCTGGAGCTAGTTGATGCGGCCATTCAGTGTTATAACTCGAGCACCCGCAACATCAAAGGTCGAACCTTAAATGTTAATATCAGCCCACCAGCGATTTGGCACATGCTATGTATCCTGGAACCAAGTACTAGAAAGGAGAAAACACATGGACAGGGATGAAAAAGAGCCTAGATTTCCTAATGGAGGAGATTGGCAAGAAGGGAATCCCAGGCATTCAGCTGCTAAGTATCTCGTTGTCGCACAGTTCATTTGTTGAAAACATGCGGGATGCCTTTTCAATGCTAGCATTTGTGTGCGGCCTGGACTTCGACGAGATGGTGCACGCCTTTCAATTAGGGTCGGGTTTCCAATTCCGCAAGCAACATAATTTCTTCTAGTACAATTTCACTGAATTCCTCGTGGAGGAAATGATAAGGAAAATAGAGAACTACCTGGTAGAGGTGAGGTTCAGATTTCTCTCTTTCCTGGTTCATATGTTTCTACATCAAAATCCCGATTTCTTTAACAAATATTTTGAATTGTCTATTTTTTTATGAAAAATAGAGAAGGAAGCCAGTATCTACCTGGACACCTTTTCTTTCCATTACATATGACTACTATGCATTTTTGAATTAATTTATAACTCTGGTTTTGCAAGATTTACAAGGAGGAGGTGACATGATCTGGCTCAACATAGACCAAATCAAATATATGTAGAGTTTCACTCCCGCTTGTGACTGGTTCTTCGGTGTGGATTTCATAATCCTCCGGATGTGGGGCTTCACTAATCAACCTTTCTGACTCCCAGCCTGTGTCACAAATAGAGTGCTCATGCTCAAAATGTATCAGCAGGTGTGCATTATTGATTATACCTTCTGCAGCATCCAAAGCGTCAAGAGAAAAAGATTCTTCACTTGTCCAAAGAATTTCAAAACAGTGACCCTGGCAAAGAAACAGTTGCACCAGCTATTGCAAGATAAACTGGCTCATTTAGTGTTGGTTTTGATATTTGATAAATGGGAGTACAATCCTTTCAATGATCTGCCGCAACCACACATGAAGGTTATTCACACTCCTCGACCCTATTGGGAAAAGAGGCGCAACCCACGGGAGGAAAAGGATGAAATTTTTGTTGAACTAGTGTGTATCCCCACACAGGATCACAAAGAGCCATGACACAAATTTTACTTTAGAATTGCGGAGGCTAAAGATGGTGACCAGATGGAGTGCACCATGCACAACAAGTTGTAGAAAGAAGAAGAATGGACTAATGAGAAAATAAGAGCCTTCTAGAAGTATCGCCAAGAAACAAGATAGTTGGATGTGCCTTATGGAAGCTTGAAAGATGAAAAAGTATTTGAAAAATGGTGGGATGATGAGCATGCAACCTCCCACTCTAGCACCAATAAAGTCAATGACCTAGAAAGTGGGTCTGAAGAACAAGAAGGAGCGGAGACTTCCGCATTCCCTGCGCCACGAGGGAAAATCTCTTCGAGACAACCCGCCTATGTAACTACAAATGTGCAGTTCACTATATTGAGGGCCTCGCACATACTCACTTGGGCTGCTAAGGCGACTATAGTGTTACAACAGCAACCTGCAATAACTGTCGAGGTTTGGGAAACCCTGGTCGTGAAGCGGCAACGTACAAAAGCCATTGTGGGAGAGAGTTCACAAGAACCCGCTGCAAGCTAGGTGCTTGCAGCTAGCCAGGAACCCAAAGGAGAGGAAGAGCTGGTAACAAGTCAGGAGCCACCATTGACCAGTCAACAGGTAATTTTTGTTCTCTATTCTTTTGCTTCTCGATCCTTGGTATCCTCCACCATCTCCATGGCAACCCCCACCATGAGTGTTGGACCTTCATTTCCAACCTTTGATCTAATGCATGCGAGAGGTTTCACCCAGTTCTCATAGGTCACTCCATCTGCCTTTACTCCTCCATGAACCCTTACACCAGCTGCTGCCACTCAATCCTTCCTTGCCTCACTTTCTGAAGGATTACCTATTGTTGGCACCTCTACTTCTACTATCACCGCAAACCCTTCCCTTCTCTCACAATAGGTAGACTCCACAATGATAACTCCTTCACCTTTTCAGTCCATAAGTCCTTCCATTGGTTCACCAATTGAACCTTGGCAAATGACAAGCCCTTCTACTGGTTCTCAAACCAAGCTTTGGAATGTGCCTTCCTTCTCCCATAAACCATCACTCTCCAGAAAAAGAAAATGCCCGGGCCTATCAAAATTACCTATCCATATGCCCTACCCACCAGTGCTCCTTTCACAGGTGGGCTAGTCTTGTCGCCGACCCAATTCATGGTGCATATTGACTCTAGAAGGGAAGCACACACAAATATAATGCAAAAGCGCAAGGCCAAAGATGATAGTAGGCCTACAGAACCAAAGATGCAAACTCTCTATGATGAGACCTAGCAAGAGCTGAAATCTGCAACCATGTACCCGACGGTAACCAAGCCATAAGGGGAGATGCATCCAAAAGCCTATGAAGTCTATGTAGTAGGGCTTGACATGAAGGCGGCCCGACCGCAGGATAAAGTTGAGCTTATGGAGGAAATGCAACGGGTGGTCACCTCCGACTTCCTTAAAAATGGTCGCCAGCTGAAGAAAGTGGATGAGCAACTTAAATCATTAAAGGAAAAGGCTAGTTTTTTTGAGAAAAAGGAGAAATCTGTAGAAGCGGATGTTGCGTGCTTAATAGAGAGGGCACTAACTGCAGAAGAGGAGAAGAAAAAACTTCAGGAGGAAATTGTGAAGGTTTAGATCATTGACCCCACTATGGTTAAGGAGCTACATACTAAGAATTAGGAATACCATAGCCAATTGGCTCTGGAAAAACATAATTTTTAGCTAAGGAATGAAGATTTGGAGAGTCATCACATTGAATATGATCAAGGGATGGCACAAAAGAATGAGGCCTTAGAGCATCAGCAAGCTCAATATGAGCAAAAGTTATAGGAGAAAGATGTCGAATTTGAGGGCCGAAAGGCCCAATTAGAAAAAGAACTTTAGGAGACAAAGTCCTCCCTTGACATGCAAGTGGAAAACCACTCCCGAGCCGAAGAAAACTGGTATAAAGAGATGAGCAGCTCCGGGGAGAAAATGGTGTCCAAAAAAAGAAAAAGTGTGGAATTGGCTAAGATCATTAACTCAAAGGATGTAGAGATTGCCTCTTTGAAGAGCTCCCTCCTGATCTCCCCTGCCTAGCCGAACCTTATTCCATTGGTTAGGTAGTTGTATGTTTCTCATTGGGAAAAGATTAATACTTTTTTCCTAACACTACAATCCACGCTCCAGTTCATTTCGAAGGAAACAAGACTAAGTTAGGAGGTTCATGGTACAATGGAGCAATTCCCATGGTTTATCTCAGAAAGGGTTCCAAAAGCAATGAATCTTCTCACCAAACTATATTCAGTCTTTGATGAAGACCTCTCCAAGGTAGGAATTGAAGATTGGGATGTAGCCACCCAGATGAAAAACAAGTTTATCCATTGCCACTTAGTCTTCATGCGCACTAGGGCGGCTGTAGCTACTCTAAACCAGATAATGGACAACATGCGGGAGAGTTTCTCCAGGTTAAGTGAGATGGGTCTTCCGTCTCCGTTCCTTGAAGATGACTCTATTGCTACAGCCGAACAAATTGCAGAAAGAATAGAGAAGGAAAATGACCCAGATGCTTTCCAAAATTTTAGCCATCCTCCCACAATAGCTGACATTGAGGGGGGGGGTTATTCATCCTCTTACACAGCTATTCTTTCATTGTGAGGCAGGGGCCAGTTTTCTTGAGACACTGCCTTATAAGGAAGTGCTCGACCTGGGTGGAGAACATGAGAATTTCCACAACATAGCAAGGCCATCCGAGGACGATTGGTCACCCCTGCAGGTGGCTCTTTTCAAGCTCTGACTCCGTCACTTGATGAATGGCACTCTGGTCTGCAAACTAGAGAAATTTTGGGTTCTCTGTTCCTCAAGCGAAATTCCCCTGGTAGTCGCCAAAAACTGTGAATACCTATTCAACAAGCTCCCTTTGAGTATATATTTTTTGGTTAAGTGTCGGACCGCGCATCGCAAATGAGCCGCTCGACCTTTTTTTCAAACTTTGCTGCCTTTTCCACATGTCTGCTCTGTGCTCCCCAAAATTTTTCCTTCCTTCGCATTTAAAAGAGGCCCCACTATGCTGCCATGTGTTGTCGCTGCGCACAATTGATGACCGCTCCCCTTCACTTTTGAGTAGAGCTCCACCCACACGCCACGTGTCACCTTAGTGCAAGCTTTCGACGACGAAAGATAAAGACCCATACGAGCTACGCTATATCGCCACGTGTTTCTTCAATGGGTTTTGTATTTGGGTGAAAGATGAAGCGAACCAAACACCATGACTAGTTGCCATGTGTCATAATTATCTCTTTACGAGGTGATGACACCTGCCTGCTTGACCTCGTCGGGACCATTGCCATCATTTGCAGAGGATGCACCTGGGCTTGGAATGACCGAATGCTTGGTTTCAAATCTTTTTCTGTTGCAACGGCCTGGAGGAATACTCAATTCTACATCATTTCCAGGGATCCTAAAATCTTTTCTGTTATTGCTCGCCAAGGCGGTGGGAGTTTCAGCTTCAGCTATATATACTTCTCTCTGTTTTGAGGGAAGGGTCCGGATTTTCAGAAGAACACTAATTTTAGAAAAGACACCAGTCCTTTATTATTATTTTATCGCAAAGACTCTCAGACTGTGCCAATTGTTCAACCTTTCTGTTCTTTTATGCTATTTGATTAACTTTAGACTATGTTGCTATTGTCTGGATATTTCATTTGAGAACTTCTATAAATTGAATGCAAGTTTGCTGGTATTGAACATGTCTTAAGACTCTTCTTGGCAGTAGGAATGTATGCAATGCTATTTTATGTCAATAAATGGATTGTGTATGCTTTAAAATTTAGTTTCTGCCTTTTTGGGACATCACAAATACAAATCGGGCCCTTAGATCTATGATTTATCGTGCCTATCATTAAGTCTTGGTGCATCGCCTTAGATTAGACTTTATTTTTATATATTTGTTTCATTTTCCCTTTCCAAATCCCCATTATAGAAGAAGTCGACTTCTTTAAAAATCTGGAGGTCACTCAGTTTAGTGCAAAAGGTCCCCCATAAACTGAGTTTCCCATAAGACACTATTACCTTGTCAATATTTGGCATCAACAAAATGAAATGGGTATTAGATCATTGGAAGGCTCTGTTCTAGGCAATTCTATCAAGTATTAGATTGCATTTTTTGGTGGAGTTTTGGATTTACTAGAGAGGGCCAAACTTTTCAAGGGGGATGCCCTAGTTGCTGCAAAAACTCCAGATTATTTCCAACAAAGGTGATGTTTTCAGTTGTTTAATGTTGGGGTCTGATTTTAGTGGTTTGGACGTTGGAGAGAGAGGTGTTTTTTTTCTAAAAGCTTGAAGTTGATCAATGCCCAATATTAGAGCTTCATTGTTGTTGTTCCAAGTCATTATCAGGTCTACAACTTCCTATATTAGGTTTGATATCTCAATGTAATATTTTGATTATAAACTAAAAATGAATACTTATGATGTTTATTGCTATCTCTATTTGAAATGCATTGATCTCTAGTTGTTCCTTATCATTTATTATGCTATATACATCTAAAAAAAACATTTGAAACAAACAAAAACACTTCATTGAACAAGAAACCATCAAACAAATGTTTTTAAAAAAGATCAGGGGTGTATTTTATAGTGGTATCAGGGCCAAACCCTTCCTACCATCCTATGTAATCATATGAAATCAACACTATTCATTCTATGAGTGCAAGACAACAGAGATACATACAGAGGGAGATGACTATAGAGAAGTCTATATCTGAGTTGATATAGAAAATAACCACACTAATGAGAGATCTTGACATAAAAAGGGCATACCAAAGGTCTGTTGCTAAATCTAAAAGTTTGGATGGAAAATTTTACAAGAAACATCAAGATGACTGTTAGGTCGAAGAAGATACCTTGACTTATGAGGAGAGTGTGGTAGAGCCCCAAAACAATCCTTTAGACTTGCATATGGTTGGTGGTGATAAAGGTCAGTTTGGCAATAAGAGCAAAACAACAGTCTTGAATCCTAATCTGGATTCATCCAATGAAGGTCTTGAGACTAATGATTTCATAGAAGATATTAGTAGAACTATTGTGTGGGTTGAGTTCACTAAAGAAGAGCATGTTAAGGATAACTTGGGTGGCATCATTGAACTAGATTATGACCATTACCAAAGTGATGATGTTGGTGATGATTCCAATGTGTTTGTACCTAATCATGTTGAAAATTTGGTGATAAATGGTCCTCCTCTTGTTGCTGACCCAACTTCCCAAGAGTTTTCACAAGAAGAATTTATGATAGGTGATCAAGAAGACCTATTTGGTATGCATATGACTATTAATGATAAGATCAGAAATATACCCATTCATGATGGGTTCATTAAAGGTAAAAATAATAGAGTTTTCCAAACAACTTCCATTGATGATTACTTACTTCATTATAGAGTTGGAGACATGGGTGGGCTTGGGTTTGATTATCAAACTAAGCTATTGGAGAGAGATACTTATGAGGATATCAGTTTTAGTGAGTTGGGAGGTGACATATTGAAAGAGTCAACACTCCAATAGGGGTACAATGAGAACTTTCCTGCTGATCAAAACAATCAGCCCCATAGTATTTGGGATCTGGGTGTGATGGCACCTAAGGATGATAAAGAACCTGTGTGGGATGAATTCCCCTTTGATCCGGATGACGAAATAGAACTTGATGAGGACTCTATATAAGCAAACAATGGTGACATTATACTTGAGTTTGGGGCTTCCTTCTTGCTTGATCAAAGTGACAGTGAGGTGGAAGCAAATTTAAAAGTCCATAAGGCTCCAGATATTGAAGAGTTGGATGGTGTTCTTGGGCAAAAATCTGAGTTAGTAGTGTGTAGAGCTGATTATCATCTTGTTGTTAAGAAGTTTCATCACAAGGATGATGTGGGGTGTGAAACTAGGGACAACCATGGAGTTGTTGAAAACAAGAATGCAAACTCTAATTTTAAGCAAAGGCTTGCAGAAATTGTAGAGCCTGATCCTATTTATGATATTGAGCATTTTTAGCTAGTGGGTGGTGAAGAAAGGGAGTCTTGGAGCGACTATGAGGGAATCAAAGACACGAAACACAGTTATGATTTTGGAAAGCATCCTATCAACAATTCACCATCTTTGCATATTCAAGAGTGGTTAAATTGATTCATGGTGTCCTTTGAAAGGGAAGAGTGAGCTTTATCTGGATTTGACCGCACACACAATTTGATAGAACTCTATTGGAAGGCTCAAATTGAAGAGAGACAAAAAGGGGTTAAGGATGAAGTTGCTCTCCCTAATTTGCAACTTATCAAAGACTCCTTGGAGACATTGGAATTAGAATACATACACTTGATTGAAGATCAAGATTATGCCATCAAAATTGCAAAGAAGACCATTGGTGCCTTCCAAGGAAAAAAGAGGAAAGTTGATGAGCTTACTCTTGATCTTGAATCAATAAAGGATATGATAGAAGATACCTAGATGGCACTAAAGGATGCAAGAGACCAGATTGCAAATTTCAAAATTTTCAAGGAGCAGGAGAATGAGCAAAGAGTTGAAGAAATCAAGCAAGTAATTGGTGAGCTTGATAGTCTTCGAGAGGTGTTTGATCTTGAAAGTTTCACAAGAAAATCAAAAGTTGCATGTGAATATTTGGACTATCATGTTGGGCTTGAACGTGAGAAAGGAAAAAAAATTCATATCATGGATAACCCTCTCTTTGAAGTAAGTGCCAAGGTAACTTATGATAATCCCCTCTTTAAGATGGAAGATGAAGCATCAAGTGACAATAGCACAAAATGGAATCTTGATGAAGTTTCCAAACACAATATGGAATGTGGTTTTCAACTTATTGATGACTTGGAAGAAAATCATGAGGGAGATCCGATCCTTGCAATTGATAATCCTCTAAGAAGATTGTTTGATCAAGAATGCTTAAGTGGGATTGAGGACGTAGTTTTCACATGGGGAGTGTTGAATCATGGTGAGTTCGATTTAGACATCAAGGTGTTAGCAAAACAAGTCTTGGTAGTTGATGGTAATTACATTACAACAGCAAGGAGAAATGGTTTCAGACTTGTTACTCATGAAGCATGAGAGAAAGAAGGGCCAAAAAAGATTGTTTACATGCTTCACAATCCTTCCCTTGGGTTGAGTGTTGCTTTAGCTCATACTAGCCCTTTTTGGGAGTTGGATTTGATGAAAACAATTGTTCCATGCTCCATTGTTGATGAAGCTTTCATGGTTAGGCTTCAGCGGTTCACTAGAGGAGACAACAATTTCTTGAGTATGCACTTGGTTCTTACTGGCACTTGGGGATGTGTTGGGTATTCTTTTTGGTGTGTTGGTGATCTCTTTTGGTTGGGTATCCATGCTTGGGATCCTCAGCATGGTTTGATGGAGCTTATTACATATGGAGAGAAGGATTTTTGGAGGGATCAAGATCAAATTATCAAATTTTGTGGCATTGTTCCCTTCTTTACCAACCATTCGATGGTTCCTTTTTCCCATCAACTAGTGGATTGGAGAGATATTTTGAGCAAAAGATGGTTCTATGTGGTGTTGGAATTACTAGAGAGGATGTTTCCAGCCTTGGACATGAGCAGATATGTTATTCTGGATGATAATTTTTAGTGTTGCTGCAGCTGTTCATCTTCTTGGATGCCGATTTTCCTTAAATCTAATTTCAATTCAACCATTTCAGACTCGGTGGAAAACTAGTGTACTCATTTTCAGACTTCACAGTCTCTTAGCAGGACTGGTTTATGGTCTCTGATGAGAGGTATGCTAATTAGGGGCAATCAGTATCCATGCTTGGGAAGTGTTCAAGCTCCAACCAAAGGTTTTTCCTATACTCTCTTGTACTTATGATTGGGGCAGCGAACCTCTGCTTGCTTTGGTTCATCATTCTAAGGCTCTTGGAGTGGGAATTGTAAGAGTTTTCAGAAGTCTTCATGAATGTATCAGAATAATTCAGAGAAGGTATAGTAGATCCATGTGGAGTTATGAAGATGAGTTTGTTGAGCTCTTGCAAAGGATTTCTTTCCTCTTTGCAAGAAGCTTTGGTGAAGTCATATTTGTAGCCATGGTTTTGCTTGACACCTTGAGGAGATATGCCAAGGAGTACAATTTTGAGTTGAGTAGACTTTCCTTCCTATTTCCTAGTATTGAGATAGATAGTGACATTGTTGATATAGACTATTCAAATTCGTTTGGGAAAGAGATGCTATGAGGTATTGATTTAAGTCCTTCTAGGTTTTTCAGCTTGAGTTTCATGGATGGTAACATTTTATGGTTACATGGGAGGACAGTGAAAATTTGGCACAATGGTTTCACTAATGTGATAAGAGTGTTGCAGCATTATCATGGTGGGTCCTTTCTGAGATGAACTTGGGACCCTGGGATTGTACTCGGTTTGGTATGAATCAGTTTAAATTTTTCTGGAGTTGTGGTGGCATTGCTTGAAGGGCAGATTGTAATGTCCCCATTTTTAGCACTACACTTTCCAGTGACTATTAGCCTATTTCCAGATGCCCGTAGGCTAGTCAAAGGCAGAATTAGGGTTTCCTATTTTCTAGGAGGCTTCTTTTGTGGATTCAGGGGTTTGCATGAAAGAGTTTAGCAGTGTGTTTTTTCAATCTTTCTGAGTTTTCAGAAAGCTTCAAAGAGATGTGACATGCATTTAATGAAAGTGACATGCATTTCAATTAGGAGTTTGCATGCAAGATTGGTTTCTAGATTCTTTTTGGGTTTTCAGAGAGCTTCACAAGGGTATGAAATGCATCTGCATCTGAAATTTTTTTTTGGACTTACTATTTTTAGTAAGTTGCGACAGTTGCCCTGTTTGTGCTCAAAATGCGTTTGGAGTCATTTTTTTATAGTAGTATGCTATTTTTAGTAAGTGTTTTATGTAGGGGCATTAGGAGCCTCATAAGCACACTTTTTGTTATTTTTGAGTTTTAGGTTGTTGGTGTGTTTTGGAGTCTAATAAGGTCATTTATGACCATTTAGAATTATATAGATTCATTTTGGAGTGATTAATTGGGTTTTGTTTAAAAAAAGTGAAAAGTTGCCAAATGTTGCTAAAAGTTGTTATGCAACTTTAGCAAGTTAGCAAAAAATCAAGAAAATGGTTACATGCAAGCAAGAAATAGTTACAAACCATTATGATCATTTGTAAGTGGATGAATACACCTTCAAAAAGTCGAATAGAGTGTTGGAGAACTAATTTTTGTAATTAGGTGAATGAAAAAACAAGCTTTTTCTATGTTTCTATCATTACAGTCCTATTCTTCTTTCTTGTATGGCCTATACAACCCATTTAATGATTTGTAATTTATTGGAGATGTTATAGGATTGAATTACATTTCATATGTTTTTTTGGTTTCATCAAATTTCATTGAGTTTTGTGCAAGTTATGGGCCAAATACCCTCACTAGCTTGTTTAGAAATCACTGTTTGCAGGCATAAAATAGCATTGTACAGATCTGTACGGACCGGTACAACCCATAAAAGTGGATGAATGGAAAGAGGTTGATACTACAACAAAACTTTCTTTTTACTAGTAGTTTTGGAAATGCATTTTGAAGGGTCAAACAAGCCTATTTCTCAAAATTTCCTGTAGCAGACCTAGGATTTCTAGGAAGCTTAAAAAATTCATATCTTTTTATTCCACCATTGAAAAATTCCAAAAATTTGTGAAAACCTTCATTTGGATGTATTCTATGTGTCCACAAAAGGAAAATTCCTAATTCTACCATTTAAGTGGTTTATGAAGGTCTGTATGTTTTCACTAGCCCTAGGATTGTTAAATAAGTTTTAATTAGAATTGTAACAACCTTGTTTTTCCCTATTCTGTACAAAAAAAACTTACTTAATTTTAACATATGTTTAGTAAGGGACAAAAGGGTTTCTAAATTAGGTTTTACATATATGTTCGTAGTTGCATGGAAAAAGTTATGCCAAAAAAGGTCTTTTAGGAGGGTTACTAGGCAGTTGAAGGTTTCGGTTGTAAGGTATAAGTTGAAATATCCAGGTAAGGTGTGAAATATTTTCTTTGAGGAGTTTTTTGTTGTTTGCAAATTGCTTAACCTCTGCATCAAATTGGTGATAGGTCCAAACATAAATTTATTTTCCTTTAGTTTTATCAGACTTTAAGACACTTTTGAACGTACTTCCTGACTATAGTCCATATTATATTATCCCTTTTTGTATCTATTATATGGACCTAAGACCTAAAAGAATGAATGATGGAATTATAGTTTAATATATTAGCATTAAGTGGTTTATATGAATATGTGCATGAAAATGTTGATGGAAAATTATGTTTTAATATGATGTTTATCTTTATGTAAATATTCTGTGGAACTAACTTGTTTGCAACAAAAAGAGGAATCATGATGCACAATTGTTGTAGGATGAACCCGTAGCAAAAGGAGCACTGAATACCAGAATGAGGGATGTTGTAGAAATAGTTGAACGTGGTGGTTATTGGTCAAATGAATTCATGAGGATAGAACACGTGTTTCATGACAATTAATAAACGCTGAAGAAGAGGTCTTCTTTGATTTAGAACTTTGACAGATGGACGCATAAATTAATGAATCTATTTGCCAGAGTTTTTTTTCTTTTTAAGGTTCTCTTTTAGTTATAGATTGAATAAGTCTAGATCTTAAAACCACATTCTAGATATCTGGAAGTGGAATTAATGATTTCTTTTTTAGTTGTTACTTTCAATAAAGACTCCCTCAGCTTGTATATAACTGATGGTCAAGTCTGTAGTTTAGTTAGTTGGTTCTTACAAGTTTGTACTATCTATTATTTTCTAGTTAAAACATGAATCTACAAAATGGTTAAATCCAGTTTGTGAGAATTTTTGTAATCCTTTACTTATGCAATAAATGAAGTTCAGTTCATGAGATGTGTGAGATCTACTAGTTAGATTGTGCTCAATTAAGTGAGAAGAATTACTTGAGAAATCCACTCAAGGTATTATTCTTCACTTCATCTTTCAATTATTTATTTCTGTTGGTAGTTAATATTCGTTTACTATTTCTTATGAATTATAGATTCTATTCCTTGTTTGTTATGAGTAATTCCTAGAAACATGCATGAAATAATTGTTAATAATGTTAATAACACTCTGGGGAATAGTTTGGACATTGCAGTAATCTTAATAAGGTTTTCAATTTACTTTCATTAGAAATAGTTCAGTTACAGTCATTGCTGTAGGTACCTATAGCAACTAAGGTTCAGTTTTATTTTTACTGTTTTTGAGTTTTTATGAATTTCCAACAACTAGAATAACTTAAGTAGGTTAGTTTGAAGTAGTTTGAGTCCATGAAGACATATATCTTGTTGCACCATCACAACCTTATTCCCCATGGTCAATAATCTAATGGTCTTAAGCAGTGTCAAGTGGACTATTCAGTTTGTTAATCCTCTGAATAGAACAACTTTCACCAAGTTTACAAAACATTAATTTAGACTCTACAATTGGTATCAGAGCTAGAAGACCCTAAGAGTGCAAGGTATGCACCAGGACAAGAGAGTTGTGAGAGAAATTTTGTTGCAGGTATGAAAGAGAGCCGATACTTATATCCTCCAATAGTGATGAAACTAGGTAGAAGGTGTGCAAATTTATTCCACTGAGAGGAAGTGGGTAGAAGAGGTCTTGTAGAGTGCATCTTCCAAAATCCTATTGGGTAGAGGATAGTTATGTGTGTGAAGGCATTGGGATACCAAAATAATGGAAGTGTTGAGGAGAATAATTCATGAATACCTGAAGAGTAAGAAGTTGTCAAGCAATCAACAAGAGATGAGAAGAGAAAGGAGTGAGATGAAGAAGAAATATGAGAAGGTAAAAAAAAAAAATATTCAACAAGAAATAACAGCGATGAGACAAGATTTGGAATGAATGCAAAAAAAGTTTGAAGAAAGAATACAGAGTATAGGAACAAGTGTGTGGAGTTGGAACATCACTATTCACAAAATGGTCAAGTGGTTGATAAAGGAAATTGCGGAAAGAAGAAAGAGACAACAATTGAGAAGAAAGATAAAAAAATTAATCAAGAAGATGGAAAAGCCAAAGCCATCCAAAGAAGAGGAAAAAAATGAAGAAAATGAGTCCATTGAGACTCAAAATTTTGTTTCTAACAATATTTGTGAGTATGTGTTTAGAGGTGCAATAGATGAAGATGAAGATGGAAAATAGTATAAAGAAAAATGAGAAGTGAATGCAACGTATGAAGATTGTTATGCAAATGTAGCACAATATGGTGAAGAAGATGTTACAAAAACAACAGAGGTACTGGTTGTATTTTTTGATTTTATGAATAATGAATATGCTGACAAATTGTATTAAAATGATGAAGATGAAGACATGGACAGTGGTAATGCGACATATGAACAAGAACTAGAGTTTTGGAACCTTGAAGCTGAGAAGATGATAATTAAGAGATGATGCAAGAAGAAGAAGAAAGATCTAGGGAAAATCAGGAATGCAGAACGTACAACAAGGTGTAAGGAGCATCAACTTTTGGAAATGAATTCCCAATTGAATGACAAGTGACATAGAAGTGGAAGACCTAAGGTAAAAAGGAAACATGCAAATAGAGCAAGATTCCACATCATATTTTTAGGTTGAAGAAGTCCATGATGGAAGACATTAACAAATTTGCAGATCACATCTTAGATGGAACTGAGATTTTTTCTTTCCTTAGTAGTATGATGCAAGGGCATCAGGAGCCTCATAAGTACATTTTTTGTTATTTTTTATTTTTAGGTTGTTGGTGTGTTTTGGAGTCTAATAAGGTAATTTATGACTATTTGGAATCATATGGATTCATTTTGAAGTGATTAATTGGGTTTGTTTAAAAAAGTGTAGTGTTGTTAATGTTGCTAAAAGTTGTCAAGTGCACTCTTTAGTAAGGTGGAAAAATCAATAAAATGGTTACATTGAAAATAAGAAATAGTTACAAACCATTGGGATCAGTTGTAAGTGGATGAAGACACCCTTTAAAATGTTGAATAAGAATGTTGAGAACCACTTTGTAATTTCATGAATCAAAAATAAGTTTTTCTATGTTTCTTTGTTGTACATGTTCTTTCTTTCTTGTATAGCTTGTACCACCAATTTAATGATTTTACTTGATTGTATGTTATAGGATTTGAATTAAATTTCATATTTTTTTGGTTTCCTCACAAATTTCATTGAGTTTTGTGTGCTATGGCCAAATACCCCTGAGTTTGTCGAAATTACTGTTTGCAAACATAAAATAGACAATGGATCTCATATGGACTAGTAACAACGCATAAAAGTGGATAAATGGAAGAGGCTGATGTTACAAAAAACTTTCTTTTGATAGTAGTTTTGTAAATGCATTTTGAGGGGGTCAAACAAGTCATTTCTTAAAAGTACATGTAGTAGACCTGCTATTTCTGTGGAAACTTAAAAATTCTATATCTTTTATTCCACCATTGAAAATTCTAAAACTTGGTGGAAAACCTTCATTTGGATGTGTTCTATGTGTCCACAAAAGGAAGATTCTCAATTCCATCATTTGAGTTGTTTATGAAGGTTTGTATGTTTTCACTAGCCATAGGATTGTTAAATAGACCTAATTAGAACTGTAACAACCTTGTTTTGCCCTGTTTTGTACAAACAACCCTACTTAATTTTAACATATATTTAGTAAAGGAAAAAAGGGTATCTAAATAACGTTTTACATCTCTATTAGCAATTGCATGGAAAAATTTATGCAAAAAAAAGTCTTTTAAGAGGGTTACTAGGTAGTTGAAGGTCTAGGTTGTAAGGTATAAGTTAAAATATTCAAGGTGTGAAAGATTTTCTTTGAGGAATTTTTTGTTGTTTGAAAATTGTTTAACCTCTGCATCAAATTGGTATCAGAGCTAGAAGACCTTGAGAGTGCAAGGTATGCACTTGGACAAGAGAGTTGTAATAAAATTTTTGTTGCAGGTATGAAAGAGAGCTGACGACTTATATCCTCCAATAGTGTTGAAACTGGGTAGAAGGTGTGCATATTTCTTCCACTGAGAGGAAGTGGGTAGAAGAGGTCTTGGAGAGTGCATCTTCTAGAATCCTATTGGGTAGAGGATAGTTGTGTGTGTGAAGGTATTGGGATACCAAAAAAATGGAACTGTTGAGGAGAATAATCCATGAAGACCTGAAGAGTAAGAAGTTGTCAAGCAAGCAACAAGAGATGAGAAGAGAGGAGTGAGATGAATAAGAAAGATGAGAAGGTAAAACAAATAAATATTCAGCAAGAGATAACAACATTGAGACAAGATTTAAAAAAATGCAAAAAAAATTGAAGAAAGAATACAGAGTATAGTAACAAGTGTGTGGAGTTGGAACACCACTATTCACAAAATGGTCAAGTGACCGATAAAAGAAATTGCAGAATGAAGAAAGAGACAAAAATTGAGAAGAAAGATAAAAAAATTAATCAAGATGATGGCAGAGCCAAAGCCATCCAAGGAAGAGGAAAAAAATGAGTCCATTGAGACTCAAAATTTTGTTTCTAACAATATTTGTGAGTGTGTTTATAGGTGTAGCAGATGAAGATGAAGATGAAGATGAAGATGAAAAAGAGTATAAAGAAAAAAGAGAAGTGAATGTAGTGTATGAAGATTGTTATGCAAATGTAGCACAATATGGTGAAGAAGATGTTGCAAAAACAATATAAGTATTGGTTATATTTTCTGATTTTATGGATAATGAATATGCTAATAAATTGTATTCAAATGATGAAGATGAAGAAATGAATAGTGGTAAATCCGACATATAAACAAGAACTAGATTTTTGGAACTTTGAAGCTGAGAAGATACTAAGTAAGAGACGGTGCAAGAAGAAGAAGAAAGATCTAGGGAAAATCAAGAATGCAAAACATAAATCAGGGTGTAAGGAGCATATGCTTCTGGAAATGAATTCCCAGTTGAATGACAAGAGGCAAAGAAGTGCAATACCTAAGGTAAAAATGAAACTTGCAAGCAAAGAAAGATTCCACATATCAAATTTTCTAGTTGAAGAATTCCACGATGGAAGAAATTGACAAATTTGTAGATCACATCTCAGATAGAATAGAGTTTTTTTCTTTCCTTGGGAGTATGATGTAGGGGCATCAGGAGCCTCATAAGCACACTTTTTTTTATTTTTTAGTTTTAGGTTGTTGGTGTGTTTTGGAGTCTAATAAGGTCATTTATGACCATTTGGAATTATATGGATTCATTTTGGAGTGATTAATTCGGTTTTGTTTAAAAAAAATTAAAAGTTGCCAAATGTTGCTAAAAGTTGTCATGCAACTTTAGCAAGGTGGCAAGAAATCAAGAAAATGGTTACATGCAAGCAAGAAACGGTTAAAAACTATTGGGATCAGTTGTATGTGGATGAAGACACCTTCAAAAATTTGAATAGAGTGTTGGAGAACTGATTTTTGTAATTGGGTGAATGAAAAAATAAGTTTTTTTTGTGTTTCTATCTTTGTAGTCCTATTCTTCTTTCTTGTACAGCCTGTATAGCCCATTTAATGATCTTTACTTGATTGGAGATATTAGAGGATTGAATTACCTTTCATATATTTTTTTGTTTCATCAAATTTCATTGAGTTTTGTGCAAGTTATGGGCCAAATACCTTCACTAGCTTGTTTAGAAATTACTGTTTGCAGGCATAAAATAGCATTGTACAGATTGGTACGACCCATAAGAGTGGATGAATGGAAAGAGGTTGATGTTACAAAAAAAATTTCTTTTTATCAGTAGTTTTGGAAATGCATTTTGAAGTGTCAAACAAGCCTATTTCTCAAAACTTCTTCTAGCAGACCTAGGGTTTCTAGGAAGCTTAAAAAATTCACATCTTTTTATTCCACTATTGAAAAATTATTAAACTTTGTAAAAGCCTTAGTTTGGATGTGTTATATGTGTCCACAAAAGAAAAATTCTTAATTCTATCAGTTGAGTGGTTTATGAAGGTATGTATGTTTTCACTAGCCCTAGGATTATTAAATAGGCTTAATTAGAACTGTAACAACCATGTTTTTTCCTATTCCGTGCAAAACAACCCTACTTAATTTTAGCATATGTTTAGTAAGAGCCAAAAGGGTATCTAAATTAGGTTTTACATCTTTGTTAGTAGTTGCATAGAAAAAATTATTCCAAATTTTTTTTTTTAGGAGGGCTACTAGGCAGTTGAAGGTCTAGGTTGTAAGGTATAAGTTGAAATATCCAAGGTGTGAAAGATTTTCTTTGAGGAGTTTGTTACTGTTTCTAAATTATTTAACCTCTACATCAAATTGGTATCAAAACTAGAAGACCTTGAGAGTACAAGGTATACACCAGGACAAGAAAGTTGTGAGAGAAAGTTTGTTGCAGGTATGAAAGTGAGCCAATGACTTATATCCTCCAATAGTGATAAAACTAGGTAGGTGTGTAGATTTCTTCCATTAAGAGAAAGTGGGTAGAAGAGGTCTTGGAGAGTGCATCTTCCAGAATCCTGTTGGGTAGAGGATAATTGTGTGTGTGAAGGTATTGGGATACCAAAAGAATGGAAGTGTTGAGGAGAATAATCCATGAAGATTTGAAGAGTAAAAAGTTGTCAAGCAAGCAACAAGAGATGATAAGAGAAAGGAGTGAGATGAAGAAGAAAGATGAGAAGGTAAAACAAATAAATATTCAGCAAGAGATAATAGCGATGAGACAAGATTTGGAACAAATGCAAAAAAACATTTGAAGAAAGAATACAGAGTATAGTAACAAGTGTGTGTTGGAACATCACCATTCACAAAATGGTCAAGTGACCGATAAAGGAAATTGTAGAAAGAAGAAAGAGGAAAAAATTGAGAAGAAAGATAAAAAAATTAATCAAAATGATGGTAGAGCCAAAGCCATCTAAGGAAGAGGAAAACGATGAAGAAAATGAGTCCATTGAGACTCAAAATTTTGTTTCTAATAATATTTGTGAGTATGTGTTTATAGGTGCAAAAAATAAAGATGGAGATGGAAAATAGTATAAAGAAAAATGAGAAGTGAATGTAGTGTATGAGGATTGTTATGCAAATGTAGCACAATATGGTGAAGAAGATGTTGCAAAAACAACAAAGGTACTGGTTGTATTTTCTGATTTTATGGATAATGAATATGCTAACAAATTGTATTCAAATGATGAAGATGAAGACATAGACAATGGTAATGCGACATATGAACAAGAACTAGAGTTTTGAGACTTTGAAGCTGAGAAGATGCTAAGTAAGAAATGGTGCAAGAAGAAGAAGAAAGATCTAGGGAAAATCAGGAATACAAAACATACAATATGGTGTAAGGAGCATCAACTTTTGAAATGAATTCTCAGTTGAATGACAAGTGGTAGAGAAGTGGAAGACCTAAGGTAAAAATGAAACATGAAAAAAAAGCAAGATTCCACATATCAAATTTGCAGGTTGAAGAAATCCATGATGAAAGACATTGACAAATTTGCAGATCACATCTCAGATGGAACTGAGATTTTTTATTTCCTTGGGAGTATGATGTAGGGGCATTAGGAGCCTCATAAGCACACTTTTTTTTATTTTTTAGTTTTAGGTTGTTGGTTTGTTTCAAAGTCTAATAAGGTCATTTATGACCATTTGGAATCATATGGATTCATTTTGGAGTAATTAATTGAGTTTTGTTTAAAAAAAGTGAAAAGTTACCAAATATTGCTAAAAATTATCATACAACTTTAGCAAGGTGGCAAAAAATAAGAAAATGGTTACATGCAAGAAAGAAACGGTTACAAACCATTGGGATCGGTTGTTATTGGATGAAGACACCTTCGAAAAGTTAAATAGAGTGTTGGAGAACTGATTTTTGTAATTGGGTGAATGAAAAAACAAGCTTTTTCTGTGTTTCTATCATTACAGTCTTGTTCTTCTTTCTTGTATAGCCTGTATGACCCATTTAATGATATTTACTTGATTGGAGATGCTAGAGGATCAAATTACCTTTCATTTTTTTTTGGTTTCGTCAAATTTCATTGAGTTTTGTGCAAGTTATGGGCCAAATACCCTCACTAGCTTGTTTAGAAATTACTGTTTGCAGGCATAAAATAGCATTGTATGGATCTGTATGAACTGGTACAATCCATAAAAATGGATGAATGGAAAGAGGTTGATGTTACATCAAAATTTTATTTTTACCAGTAGTTTTGGAAATGCATTTTGAAGGGTCAAACAAGCCTATTTCTCAAAACTGCCTGTAGCAGACCAAAGGTTTCTAGGAAGCTTAAAAAAATCATATTTTTGTATTCCACCATTGAAAAATTCTAAAACTTTTTGAAAACCTTCATTTTGATGTGTTCTATGTTTCCACAAAAGGAAAATTCCTAATTCTATCATTTGAGTGGTTTATGAAGGTCTGTATGTTTTCACTAGCCCTAGGATTGTTAAATAGGCCTAATTGGAACTATAACAACCTTGTTTTTCCCTGTTTTGTACAAAACAATCCTACTTAATTTTAACATACTTTTAGTAAGGGCCAAAAGGGTATCTAAATAAGGTTTTACATCTTTGTTAGTAGTTGCATGGAAAAAGTTATGCCAAAAATGGTCTTTTAGGAGGGCTACTAGGCAGTTGAAGGCCTAGGTTGTAAGGTATAAGTTGAAATATCCAAGTAAGGTATGAGATTTTTTTTGAGGAGTTTGTTGTTGTTTTCAAATTGTTTAACCTCTGCATCAGTGTTATTTTTGGCAGTGGTTCATGTAGCAGTTCAGCACTGGGTTACTATTTCTAGCAATGGTGGTAGTTGTGGTGGGTGGCATCTTTCTATTTTTAGCAGTGTTTAGTTTATGATGTTTGCTATCTCCAGTTGGTCACAATACTCTTCAGCGGTCTTCTATTTTTCTCAATTTAGTGTTTGGTGCACACTTACTATTTTTAGCAGTGTTATTTATAGTAAGTCTTTTTTGGGGAGTTGGTCCTAGGTCAGTATGTACGCAACAACATTATTTCTCATATGGTTTGGAGAGAGCTTAAGGTTGTATTGTTTAATTGATTTAATCAATCATTTGAGTTGCTTTATAAAGTTATTTTATAAACTTAAGTTGAGGAGGTGAGTGGTCATTCAAAAAACACCTTGGGCCTAAGGGTACAACTTAAGTTGTTTTTACTAGATTTATTAATTTTATATTTCCTCATGTGTGGGATGCCCAAGGGAGAAGATGAATTAAAAATGTTTAAATTTTTCAAATGAAAGGAAGGGCGTGGGTTTTTAGGAGGGAATTAAGAAACTTTTCAAGTCTTGTTGCCCTAATCTCTTTATAATCTCATTTTGACTCTCATTTTCACATGACTGCTTTGGCAACATAACAAAATGTTGTTGGATTTCTTCCAGATTGCTTGGGTTGCAAACTGATTATGAAAACCCTCTTCATTTGGGCTGATTTTGGTGGTGAAATATCCACCCTAGTTAGATTGTGAGTGATTCCACAATAGGGATCATATAGAGCTTCATGGAGTTCAATTTTTTGGTGATTGAAAATGAAGATTTATTAGATATTTTGAGGATTTTTTGGTGTGGTGTGTTTGGTTTTTAGTTTGGTGTGATTATATGAAGATTTTGGTGTGTTTCTAATCTTTTCTGAGCAATACTCTCTTGGACCTGAAACCATGCTTTTGCTCATAGCTCCGTCATGGCTTGATGAAATGAAATGGGTATTAGCTCATTGGAAGGCTCTGTTCTAGGCGATTCTATCAAGTATTAGATTGCATTTTTTGGTGGAGTTTTGGATTTACTAGAGAGGATCAAACTTTTCAAGGGGGACACCCCACTTGCTAGAAAAACTCTAGATTATGACCAACAAAGGTGATGCTTTTAGTTGTTTAATGTTGGGGTCTGATTTTAGTGGTTTGGATGTTGGAGAGAGAGGAGTTTGTTTGCCAAAAGCTTGAATTTGATCGATGCCCAATATTAAAGCTTCATTGTTGTTGTTACAAGTCATTATCAGGTCTGCAACTTCCTATATCAAGTCTGATATCTCAATGTAATATTCTGATTATAAACTGAAAATGAATGCTTATGATGTTTATTGCAATTTCTATTGAAAAGGAATTGCTCTCTAGTTGTTCCTTATTCATTTCAATCATTTCTTATGCTATATACATTTGAAAAACACATTTGAAACAAACAAAAACACTTCATTGAACAAGCAACCAACAAATAGAACTTTTCAAACAAAAATCAGGGGTGTATGTTAGAGGGGGTGGATAGTTGGAAGGAGAGACCTAGAAGAGAGAGGGAGAGAGAGAGGGAGTGGGATACCTAAGAGACACAGAGAGGGGGTGGGAGTGAAAGGGAGGGAGAGATGAGAGAGAGAAATAGAGATAGGGATTGGGAGAGAGAGAGTTATCTAGGTACTTGGTGGTAGGGATATAGGGAGGGAGAGACCAGAGAGAGATTTGTCTAGGTAGGGTGGGAGGTATATAGGGAAAGAGAGACCCAAGAGAGAGAGAGAGAGGGAGGGATAGAGGGAGGAAGAGACCTGAGAGAGAGGGAGGGAGAGAGAGGGAGTGAGAGAGAGATAGAGAGAGTTATCTTGGTAGGGTGTGAGGGAGAAATGTGAGAGAGAGTGTGAGGAATAGAGGGGTGAAAGAGTATACTTGAGAGAGGGAGTGGGAGAGAGGATAGAGAGTTATCTAGGTAGGGTGAGAGGGAGAGACCTAAGAGAGAGAGAATGGGTCCCCACATTCTTTTTATCATTTGAAATCCCATGTAATCTATCTATAACAAATAAAATTCAGCTTTTGCAAGATTCTTTTACACAACTTTCAACTTTACAATCATTTGTGTGCTCTTTTTTGATTGTACAATGGGGAGCAATAGTTGTCATAAGAGAAAAAGAAAGAGAAAAATAATAGAAGATCAAATTGAATCATATAGAGAAAAAGATAGAGAAAGTCATAGGAAGAGAAGACAAGGTATGTCAAATACTCAAAAATTTTGCAAATGAAAATGTTGAATTGATATTGAAAACATTAAAAATGAAAATATTGAAAACAATGAAAACATTTAAAACATTGAAAACATTCATAACATTGAAAATGAAACATTTGAACACAAGACCTTTGTGAGGAAGAAATTAAAATTTCAAATCCAACACATTCAAGAACCCCAAAATGGTTACTTGAAACAGATGAGAACATAATAGATAAACTTGATGAAAAAAGGTCATCACGAACGGTTCGGTTGTGGGCTACCCAAATGTTCAATGAATACTTTTCCAATAAGACATTAACTGAACAATGCCAAATTTTTGTACAATTGCTAGAGTATAACAAAAATGAGACCGTTATTCAAGAAATTCAAGATTCTTGTGACCAAAAAGTTAGAAAAAAATATTATTGTTCTAAATATTTTTAATGCTCTAAATTCTATTGGAAAGACAAGCAAGGAAAAAGATAAGAGAGTTTCTTGCAGAGTGATCACAACCTCATTGTAAGCCATCATTTGAGAAATTCTCGTTTAATGAGGAAAACTTGCATTGATTTAAACCTAAATCATAAAACATTGTGTAGAGAAATCTCAAGAAGAGGAAGACTCGATAGTCCTCTTTAAAATGATACATGGGATTTTAGTGGGAGGCTTCCATGTGTTAATAAAAATCTAATAGATAATGTAAAGAATAAAATTTAACAATTTTGACACTCTCAATCTAGAGTATCACTGAATGAAGAGGATGTATTAAATTTAAGAATTGGAAATAAAGATTGCACACCGAATCCTAAACATTTCTTGGAATGTATCCAATCAATTTTATACAAACAATTTTGTGAAACACATCCAAATTTGCAAATCTCACAAAGGGATTTTGAATCTTGTAAACCATTTTATTGTGTACCTATTAATATTCGTAATATATATTGTTGTTGTAAATACCACGTAGAGTTTTCAATGTATCATGAACTATTATGCTATATGTTACAGAGCAGTAGTACGAAGGTTGATTGATGTCAAAGGGAGAGAATAAAATATTTTGGCCCTTTCATTTATGTTAAAGGGGAAGAGAAAGTCATGTGGAAAAGACAAGCTACAAAGGAGGAGAGAGAGTAATAAGCTAGTTGAGTAAGGGGGAGAAGTAATGTGAAGATTTGTAACATGTTGATATTCAGAGTTGTGTTTTTGATGGTTTTTCACATCATGTTTTGCCATCAATGAAAAATGGGGAGATTGTTGCAAGTATGAGAATCTGGTGTTGTCATTGATGTCAAAAATCCTGTGTTGTCACTGGTGTCAACTGTATGAGATGAGAGGAAACTCCTATTGAGGGAGATTGTAGAGAATGAGCAATTTTTGTTGTCTATGATTTGATTAGTTACATTATGTTGTCATTAGTAAAGCTACTAGTGTCAACCTCTAGTGTTGTTGTGATAAGCTTATGTGATCTATGGTTGAGTTGATATTGGTTTAATTGTGTTGGGGAAGTGCTGAAGGTAATGAGGATGTGTCTCTGGTGCTTGGTCTCCAAGTGATTTTGAGAAAATTTGATAAAAAGAGGAAACATTGTGTTGTAGTGGTGTTCTGGGTTGTAGAGGTGTGTTCTTGTGTTGCTCCGCATTTCTTCTAGGTTGAAGATCTTCTTGTGTGTTTTGGATATGTTGGCGAGAGATGTTCATAGGTGTTATATCTAGGATTTTGTGTGTTGTATAGCTGTGCAGAAGTTGTGTGAACTATGTATTGCAGAGGTGTCTGGGATAAATTTTCTTGCTCCAAATTTATCCATAATAATGTTTTAGGTCTTATGGATCTGAAAGAGTGTTGATAGTGTTGGTATCTTTCTTTAGTTGAAGTGGTTTGAGGTTTGGTGTTTCAAAAGTTAGTTTCTTGAGTTATAGTATATGGCAGAGTTGTCTGGATGTACTGGGTGTGTACATTCTTCAAGTGAAAGTTGTTGTGAAGGAGTTTGTTGGATTTCAGAGTGTTTGTGGAATATTCTAGAGGTTCATGACATTTGTCAGAGTTGTGATAGATCGTGAAGCTGCACTTAAATATTAATGGTTATATTGGCAAAGGCTTGACCTTGAAGTTTCACTCCACTTCCATGTAAAGGTTTATTGGTTATGGAAGGGTGTATGGTGGGTTGATGGATTTAGGTCCCAGTTTAAGGATTTTGTGGCAGATCTCATTCCTTTCCATTGTGGGAAATGTTTTGGGAGCCAACACACCTGAATTTGCATGTTTATATGTTAGCAGCCAACCTTGGAGAAAGCCAAGGTTTGGAAAGATGATATAAATTATGTTGAGTTATTGTTGAAGGATTTGTGTGATGAAGAGATGTTCAAATATGATGCAAATTGGTGAAAGGAGGAGCGTAAAATTTTAGAAGTGCATGTGGAGATTGCTGTTATCACTTCAGATGCAATACAAAGGTGTCTACAATTCCTCAATTAGGCTACGAAGGTGTTGGTGACATTGTGGTGGATTCTCTGTTGCATTGAGATGATTTTCTCTGTGTAACATTTCTTCTCTATCTTCTTTTCTATTTTGGCAACGAGCCTTTCTTTTTTTGGGTAGTGTGCCCTCTGGTAATGAGCCTTTGTAATCAGTATTTATATTACTTATATTGTGAGCTAATTCTCACTGTGGTTTTTCCCTTCTTGGGTTTTCCATGTAAATTTGGTGTTCTCTTGTGTATGGTGTTGCTATGTTTTAGTTTCTGTTATTTTATTTTCATGCTAACTCATCATAATAGATTAAGGGTTTATTGAATGAATGTGGATCTGAATGTCAATGAGGGTTTTAAAGTATTAAGGTACAAGTGATTCACTCCCCTCTCAGTTGCCTTGTGCATTCAATAGCTATATTTTTTCCACTATGCATACTAACGAAATGTTGCATGAGTGTCATGTAATGCAACTTCCGAAGTCATCCAGGGACTTGTTAGATTCATTTTTATGTGTTAGAGGTGATGGCTATTTTTTTTAATGGAAACAATTGTTTAAATGAAATGTGCTTGTAATGTGGTGGTTTATCAAATTTTGTTACATGTTTTCATGAGGGAAGCAAGCATGATTTTCCTAACATAATTGTTCAGAAAAAAAAGATTTGGGATAATGAAATACAGTTTGAAGAGTGGAGGTGAAGGTTCTAAATGTGAGTTGGTTACAAGAGAGGTAAGTATTGCTGATTTTATTTCTGACTTTAAGAAAAATATTTTTTTACAAGTATGCAAGGCATAGCCATAGGTCCCAATAGTTGGATCAACAATTCAAGATGTGTAAGGACTCTTTCTTGATTGGAACTATTATATTCGTTGTTGATTTTGCTGAAAATTACACATTGTAACAACAAAATGAGGTACAACTCAATATTCCAATTCTATTGAAATTTCTACTTTTGTCCACATAACATATAGACATGCCCTTGATAGTACAAAAGAGGATAGGAAGATAATTAGGGAGTACCATTTTTACATGAGTGATGATAGATCTCATTTTTCTGAGTTTGTCCAACATTTTTTATAATTTTTTTTTGAGTTCTTAAAAGAAAAAGGTATTGCAATGGGTCGACATCTCATTTGGTTAGATAACTGCACAAGGAAATTCAACAATTCTCGTACATTTTATTGGTTGAGTAGGATGCATGTACATAGGGGTGTACCACATATTTGGAGTTTTTTGAAGCTGGCCATGGAAAAGGTGAGCATGATGGTGCAGGTGCATGTGTGAAAAGAGCTCTGGTTAAGGAACAAATGAAGATTAGAGGTGGTGCAACATTCAGTGATGCACGTTCTATTGTTGATTGGTGTAGTTATGCATTGTCATGAGGAGGGACACTTGATTAAGAAGTGTGAAGGTTCTTTTGGTTGGTTGAAGAGAGCACATTGGGAGAGAAATTGGAATGTCAGGATAATCCAAAGACTAAAGAGACACCTTGAATCTGATGTATGCATGCAATCAGATGACATGAATTGGCTTAATTCTTTGTTTATCTGTAATTTAGTGATCGGGATCTAAGGCATCTAAGTGGAGGGTATAGATAAGATGGATCCATAGTATTCATCCCTTTATCTACAACACAATCCTCTCAGAAGAGAAATGAAGTTCACTTGACTGAAGTGATTCATTCTTCTAGACTTAGCTAACCAAGAGTTTATGGTTGTTAAATGGCTGTGAGGAATGAAGAGGGATGGACTGTCAACGAGCAAGAAAACATACAACCTAATGACGATGATGATAGTTCCAAGGGATCCCATGTGTTCAATTGTTTGTTTCTAGAACCTTATTGGTAAAGTATAAAGGATTAGGGAAAGACACCAGATTTGAAGACTATGAGAAATGCAAAACCATTCTCATGTATTTGCACTTTTCTATAGCAACAAATGTTAAGTTATTGAGACATCGTGACAAACCAAGTACAAAGGAACTATGGATAGATAGTAGTGTCAATCATGAAGCAATACTAGATACTTTGAAGGTAAGAGATGACCCTTCATGCACACTTCATTAGCAAATCTTTTTTTGTATGGGACAAGTATGATATTGTTCATCTTATTTGGATTCATGTTATATATATGGGTTGGATTAAAATTACATCAAAAGTTTGCATACAAAATAACTGGTATGTAAAAATGTAGGTTTTATGGAGAAAAAAAGGTATACTTTCAAGTGATTCAAATCAAAACATCCACATCAGTTCATGTAGATCAATATATTTTCAAGGTATATTTGATTTGAGAAAATGTTCAATTCAAAATTTGTAGTTCATGTTTCTTATGCTCAAGAATTTGTCTCTCTTTATATGTAGGTTCTTCTTTGACCCCATTTCTAATAAGTATTCTTGCATTCTCTCAATTGCTAAATTTTTGAAGGTATTATTGTTTAACTTGTAGGGTGGGAGATCTCATTCAACCTATTTCATTCATGGAGGTTTACTATTGGTCAACATTGTTCATCTTCATTGCTTGGAGGTGATTTTTTTTGTGTACACATGCTCCAATCTCTTATTTTTGTTAATTTTCTCCATTGTTTTTCAAAAATATTGAAAACTTAATGATTTTGCATTTTTTGGTCTTATGACACTTCCTAGATTACTCCAGATTACTGCACTCTGGCAGCACTGGGGGACATGGGCAAAAAAAGGAGGCCTTTTGTAGGGTTGGATTTCGCACCTTGATGTGTTGGTATAGTTGGTTTTGCTCCATTATGCACAAAATAAAAAAATGCTTCTTTCCATTTTTGCACTACTTTTCATTGACAATTTAAATTGCAAGAATGCATTTGACACTAGAAAACACAAATGGTGTTGAGTTGACCTAGACCAAGAGAGGTTGGTTTGAAGGGATTCAATATCCACCTATAGGTCTAGAAAAATCATTCCTACACGTCACAAGATCCCACAATGACTTTGTCAAAGTTTGATAATTTTTGGCTTTTAGGGCTCTTAAGAGACTACCCCAAAAAGAGCACCCCAAAATATTCATGCCACTTGGGAAATGAAGTCAGACCTTCCCTAGTATTTACTTTCCTACCTCGATGTGTCCACGCAACATTCATCAAAATTACTATAAATTTTACAATTTTAGCATTTTTTGCTCTTAAGGATCTTTAGAGACTACCCCAAAAAGCGCACCCTAGAACGAATTTGGAAATGAAAAAGACCTTCCCTAGTATTTATGTACCTACCCTGACGTTTCTACGCTACCCATTCATCAAAATTACTATTTTTTTTACAATTTTAGCATTTTTCTCTTAAGGCTCTTTAGAGACTACCCTGGAAAGCACACCCAAAATGATTGGATGACTTGGGAAGTGGAGAAGAGACCTTCCCTAGTATTTATTGTTGAACACCTAGAATACTGAGAGGGGGGATGAATCAATATTCTCTAAAACCACTTAAAAATTTAAACATTCATTCAATATAGCACATTTGATTTGTAGTAAGAAGGGAAAGCATGAAATCAACCATCAACATCACATAACACATGAACACCAAATTTTTACATGGAAAACCCAAAAAGGGAAAAACCATGGTGAGGATTAGCTCACAATATATTATAACCAGATATAAGATATTACAAAATTGCTCATTGTAGGAGGAATCATTTTCTTAGTGGACTCACTTCCTACAAAAATAAGAAAAGATAGAAGAGAGGGGTGGCACACAACCAAAATTAACTGTTACAAATGCATCTACAACATGTTGGAATACAGTTCCACTAAAGCTCAATACACAAAGTCAACATACTTCATCACTCTTCTTTTCTTTGCACTTGTATCACTTTCACACAATTCAAATCCACTACACTTGCATATTCGCTAGCTACTATCTCCCACACCAAAATAAACTTACATATATATCCATCACTACCTTAAACATGAATTAAGTTAGCCTAATTAGATGTATCATGTAAAATATAACTTTTCAGCCCCAAAACATACTTCATGCCACAAAAATACCTTATGAAAAACTCAAATAGGTTGGAATGGACCTTATTAGCTCCCATATAATGCATCAACCCTTATTTAAACTCCACAATACTCATATCATATTAGGTCGACATTGGTAATGACCTAACATCAAAATTCACCAACTGATAAACTGAAAATGGACACGTAGACCTCCAAAATTCATGCCACTTAGAATTAAGATACACCTGACGCTTGTCAACACTCCCATAAATCCACAAGACCAAATACCATTCTTTAGTGAAGTACAAATTCACTAAAACATACACCTTATATTGGTAACCACTATCACTGGTAGACCCAATATTTTGTTATTCTTAACTTCTTCACCAGAGAACAAAACAATGTGAAAACTTGGATTTAGAATCCTCTAACATCCAACAAAATTTCCTTAGAACCATAGAGTAAGATTCATCAAGATGAACCAATGTAGACTAAAGTATCATATGTCTTGTACATTGAAAACACTATTTTGATACTTAGCCAATTTTCCACTTCACCTGTCTACACCCGATCAAACCTTCTTGCAACTAAGCACAAGATTACCATCCTCATGCATGATCGGGCTATACAAAATGGTTGGTGCCATGATATTCATATCACAACACAATGTTGAAATCAATGCCAACATTTTATACTATACAAATCATGCTCATACTCATGTTGCTAGTAGACATATCAATGAAAAAATCCACAAACTTCCAACAAATCTCCCCCTTTGTCATTGATGGAAACATGGAAAAATTTCTCTCCAAAACTACTCTCCCCTTTGACATCAAGGGAAAAGGGTGCATATATGTTATGTTTTTTGTTCCCCCTTTGACATCATTCATAAAATATTTACCAAATTACATACATACTCTCCCTAACTCTACCATTCGCATATATACAATGAAATCTAACTAAGAAACTAAAATGCATAAGAAGAAATAAATGTACGTTCTGGAAGACTTATTAACCAGAAGATGTATTTGACACCTATAAATTCTCAAGGTGTGCTTGCTATTCCTTATTCCCTTCTTCCCAACCTTTCTTGGCTAGGCCAAGCATATGACTCTATGTCTCAAAATCCATAAGAAGTTCTTCACCATCATTCAGAGTGGTGGGTACTGGATCTAACTTATTTTCCTTCTTTGCGCTCCTTAGGGAATTGGAGATAGGTATGAACTTGGCATTTACCAAATCCATGAGATTATCAAACTGCACAATTATCTTCTCTTTTTGGATTTATAGTTGGAAGAACTGTTCATGCAGATTCTCAATCACAAAATTTGTGCTCCCATCAATGTCCTATGCCAGATCATAGGCATCGGATGCCTTTTCAATCTGGGACTCAATGGAGTCCATCTCATCCTTTATGCTTTTGGTGGAGCTAGGCCACTTCATACAAAATTGAAACAACACATTTTCTTCAGCAACACAAACTTGTACATCTTTGAAGTTATCCTAAAATTTATTGTGCGTGGTGGCACACCTTTCTATTATGTCCATTAACCTTTTATCATTCACCTTTTTGTCTATCTCCTTTTCCAATTTTTCTTTCAACCCATTGTAGTAATCTTTAAATGAATCAAGCAGAAATTTTAAGTTCTCCATACTGGATAAAGAACTACTAATGGTGGCATTGGGTATGCTCTCTTGTAAAATATTTGTTGCTTCATCAATTAGTTCTGCACTCTTCTGATGCGTTTGTAGAATTTCCTTCTGGGCATAGGCATGAAAAACATCACCCAATTGAAGTTATTGCAATGGAGAGATCTTATCCATATCTACCCACCCCTGTTGCATTGGAAGTTGAAGTAGCTGGACAGATACTATCAGTTCAAACTGAAGTTGCATACTTAACAAATTCTTCAAATAATCTCCGGAGGTACCAAAACATTCTCTAACTATTTTTGCATCATTTTGTGCAATCTTCTTCTCCAAAGCCTTTTCCTTGTCACCAATGCTGATTTCTACATTTCCATCTTTCTTATCAACATTGACTAGTGTCTCCTCATCCTTCTTCTCATTAGTACTGGATGCATTCACATCCTTTTGCTCATTATCTACAGATTTATCAGAGCAATCCAAAGGCATCTTCCTCTTTGAGTTTCCTTATGCATCCTCTGCATTTACTTCTATTTTTTAGAGGAGTTTAGGTATTAACTGTAGGTGCATCCTCCTTCTATGCCTCTGTAAAATTAACATTTGTAGTGGTATTATCTCCTACTAGAGGAGCATTATCTATAGTACCTTCTCCTGTAGTGTTCTATTCGCCAGTAACATTTTATTCCACATCCGGAAGAGTGTCATCCTGCACATTCTCTTCTTCAATAGCATGTTGATATTGAGCATCATCATATTGTGCTTCTTATACTTCCTTAATATCTGAAGCTGGCATATCATCATGCATTTCCTCTACATCGTCCAGAGTTAGACCTAACCTTTTTTCCAAATCGACAACCTTCTACACAGACTCATTCTGGAGCCTCTTAAGATCATTTTAATCTCTTCTCATAAGGGTGGTTACCCTTTGCTTTGTTTGGAACTCCTTATTATATACTTGAGCCAATGTGGCTTTATTTTCATCCAAAAGATGTGTACTAATCTTTTCCAAAGAAAAAGACCTCAAATTTGCAAGTCTTTATTGATTTCCTCCTATCTTCTTGCATATAATACATTCCTTAATTCTTCTAGAAACTGCTTTTCAATGTTCTTCATGTTAATTTAAAAATTAATAATATATTTTATAATTGCTTCCTCAATAGTGGGCTTGTCTATGTCATCAACAGTAGTTTGCAATGCATCAGTCTCTTCTAACATTTCATGCTCCACAATACCATTGAATAAGGCATCTAGTTTCATAGGGCTATGTGGCCTTACCAAAGTCTTCTTCTTCTTCTTCTTCTTTTTCTTGTCTTTCAGTGACTGCTTCTATTTTCCGGACTCAAGTTTCTTCTCCCTCATCTGTATTTTGTATCCTTGTTTTTCTTTCTCTACTTTAGCCTCATTGCCATTGTATACAATGTCAATATTTTGTTTCTTTGCACTTGCTTCACCTTGTGAAGATTTATATTTCCTTTTCTAGAACAATTGTGGTCCTTCTCCTTCTTCTCCTCATCAAAATTTACTCCTAAGTATGCTTCTCCTTGTTGCTTTGTTTTAAATTTTCTTCTCATAGCCCATTTGATGCTTTTTTCAAACCTGCCTTTCTTTTTGTGTATCTTTGCTATTTTGTTAGAGGCATCTTCTTCTTCACCAGAGTGCTTGCAAACTCTTTCCTCTTCTCACCAATCATAGGCCTAGCCCTAGAGGACTTGGGGGCACCCGAGGAACAATATGTTCTACCAAATATTTTGACACTTGATTATCCTCTTAGTGAGCTAGACATGGATTTAGCATTCTCTACTTGTTCTTTTGTGAGGCCCATTGTCCCACAACTATTATAGTCATCTTGTCAATAGTTTTGCTTATCTGTTTTTGTCTTTCATCCATGTGCACTTTCATGGACTTTTCTTCATTGGTACCATACCTATATTCAAAGGTGTCTTTTGGTTTTCTTAGCATAAAATCTACCAAGCCAATGATTTTTTCCTCTGTAATTTCATATCCCATCTCTAGGATCCAAATAGTCCTAGGCTCAACAACCTGTATAATGCAACAATCTTTTTTTACCAAGAATGTGATATAATTCTTGTATTTCCCTATCATGCATTGGGGAAACCTTTCTTTAGCCTAAATATTCTTTTGAAAGGTCTTGAAGAATTACCATAATGCTACTTCTTAAGTTTCCACATTACCTAACCTCCTTCGGTGGTCTCTAATTTGATGAGCTAT
>VDFB02364076.1:0-27818 GCA_007258455.2 Sequoia sempervirens | reverse complement strand
AATTACGTGCTTGGTAGAATCACCGCCACGATCACCTGGAACGTCGGATCGACAAGCAGGATGGTGCATCGCGGAGCTAGGCTAGAGTATTACTGATGTTAGGAAGACTCTGTCTGCAATTTTCGCCATCTGGAGGGTCCTTTAAACCAGCGCCCCTGGGCTGTACTTGCACTGGGAACAAATGGAGAAGCTCAGAAACGTGAAAACTCCATTTTAAGCTGATCTTCGGATGACTGCTGCCAGAGTTCTAAAACTCGGATGACTACGTTTGATATCTCGTTGGATAAGCAGACTAGTCGAGAACAAATTGACTGTATCCGCCATCGAAAACGCCAAGATTTACCTCCTCTTTTAGATGGGCGCCCTCAGGCTAGAGGCGCGCTTTTGCCTGAAAAAGACAAGTTTCTCACATCTGGAAATTTAGGGATTTCAACTTCTGTTGCTGTTTGCCGGAGCTGTGAGTCTCGGAAAACTTCGTTGGATAGCTCGACGGATAGCCAGACTGATTCTGAAGAGACTGACTGGATGCTTGAACATTTTAACCAAGATCTTGACCTTCAACAAGCTGGGCGCCCCTGGGCTATACTTGCACTTTTGTACTTTTCCTTTGAAAAATCTTCATATTTTGACCATTGAAAACTCCGTCTCGATCACTGAAATGACCGTGTGCAAAGTGAAATACTGTCGTGAGACGCTCCTCCATTGTGAAAAGCTCCATTCTGAGTCTCTGCTTCAGGTTCTGTTCAATAAAACTGACTTTGACTGACAAAATATTGACAAAAACTCCATGCTTGATATTGCCCAAAACTGTATTTTACATCATTTTAGCAAGGTTTAGACTTTTTAATGCAAAATGCCTTGATGAAGCAAAAAATTTGGTTTGGGTACAACAATACGTATACACCAGTGTATATAGGTATACATCCCGCCTAATATCTGTGTTATAGATAATATTTCAAATATTATTGTCTAGGAGATTTACATATATATTTATGTATAAATGTATATATTAATAAATGATTATTAATATATACATCAATACATAAGGAATGTGTAAATAATTATATATTTATATATTTTATAAATTATATGCGTTAATATTAAAATTAATATATTTTTATAGATAAATACAATTATATATATAAAGATATATTAATATATATAAAATATACAAATAAATATAATTAAAATTTAAAATGAAGGAAAATAATTGCAAATGTTTAAAAGAATAAACATTGAGCTTTATTTAAAGGATTCTGAATCTTTATGAATCTGCTTCTGGGCAAGTTGTTAATAGGGCTAAGAGTTCAATTTTCTTCCTCAACACTCCTGAGCATAGACAAGTTAAACTTGCTCGGATTCTTGGATGCCAGATTGAGCCTCTACCGTCAACCTATCTTGGTTTGCCTCTTTGCATTAAACCCTTGGAATCATTCTGGATCTCTTTGGTTGAAAAATGCAATAAGAAGCTATCGGGGTGGAAAGGAGCTCTTCTCAGTCAAGCTGGAAAAAGCCAGCTCCTAAAGGCTTCTTTGCAAAATCTTCCTGCGTATGCTCTTAGTTTATTTAAAATTCCTGCTAAATACGCTGAGGCTATTGAAAAAATTCAGAAGAGGTTTTTGTGGTCTGGTGTGGAGGATAAGAAGAGAATGCCACTCGTTGGTTGGGATCTGGTTTGCAGACCTAAATCGAGAGGTGGCCTAGGCTTAAGGAAAATTAAAGTGTTGAATCTGTCCTTTCTTGCTAAACAGCTTTGGAGAACTCTTACTTTGAGAGGGGAATGGCGAGATACCTTAAAAGACAAATATTTTAGCAACTGTGAGTCTCTTAATGAGGTTATAAATTCTTCTTTTTTACCTGGTGGGTCTGTTTGCTGGAATGATATGAGTAGAGGTAGAAAGTTGCTGGAAATGGGAACTGGCTGGTTGGTTGGAAAAGGAAATTATGTTAGGTTTTGGGAAGACAGATGGCTTTTTAAGGATCTTTTAATCAGAAATGAGAAATTCAGTAAATGGATGAATGATTGTAAAAGTGAATTCGGGGTCTTGGTCAAAGATTATTGGAGGAATGGGGGTTGGGTTGATTTGAAGACCATCAGTCTGGACCTTAGCCCTGTTCAATCTGCCTTTAGGGCTCTAAGACTGGTTCAACACCAGGTGGATGATCTTGCTGTTTGGATAGACAATTCCTCTGGCATTTTTTCAGTTTCTTCTGCTACTTCTATGTTGGTTAGTCCAATGGAGCCGCCGCCCTTCTGGGCTAAGGCTTGGATTAATCTCTTGATTCCTAAAATCAATATTTTCTATTGGATAATGCTACAGAATAAGATTCTTACTTTGGACAATCTTGGTAAAAGAGGAATTCAATTACCTAACAGATGCTACATGTGCAGGAATGATGCTGAGACTGTTAATCATCTTTTCCTTCATTGTCCTTTTGTTTCGCACATCTGGGGCAAAATTTTTGCGCTTCTTGAAGTGGTCTGGGTTTCCCTTGCTTCGGTCGAAGACTTTTTCTTGCAATGGAAAGCTTCGTCAAAAAACCCTTTTGTGCGTAGGCTCTGGTCTTTTGTTCTACTTTTTGTGTCATGGAGTATTTGGAAGGAACGGAACAACAGAGTGTTTAGGGAAAAGGAGAAGTCGGAGGGGGATTTATATGAAAAAATTGTTAGGGCAATAAAGGAAAATTTATCTTTAATCCCTAGAAAAAGGGTGGATAAAGCTACTTGGTCTCCTTTTGATATTGCTACTGCTGAAAAGTGGAATTCTAAATTAGTAGCTTTAAATGTTCCCACGCTTGACTTTTGTGGGAGGGAAAATGCTAGTTGGTCTTTGCCGCCTTTGGGCTGGTTGAAAGCCAATTTTGATGGTGCTGCTAAAGGCAACCCTGGGAAAGCTGGCAGTGGGTGTGGTTTAAGGGACAATACGGGGGCTTTTATTGCGGCTTTTGCCGTGGATATCGGCACCCAAACTAATCATGTTGCAGAAGTTGTTGGGGCTTATCACGCGGTTAAATTAGCTTTCAAGATGAACACGAAATGTCTTTGGTTGGAGGGAGATTCTATGAATATAATAAATTGCATTCTTGGGATTACCCCTCCCTCGTGGACCATTAAAAAATGGATCGAAGATACAATTGCCTTATTAAGCAAATTCGACAAAGTGAAAGTGTCCCACGCCTACAGAGAAGCCAATAAGGTGGCTGATTACTTTGCCAATGAAGGGGTTAAGAAGGGTGGGGAAAACACGTGGAGGAAGAATGACTACCTCCATTCTGAGGTGAAAGCGCTAATTTATTATGATTCAATGCATGGAAGAGAAGTTTGTCTTCGCCATGATGAAGCGGATAAAGATCAGGTACGTCGATTTCATTAGATTTGATGGGACCGACGTCATTTTCCTTTTCAAGAAGAGTTTCTGGCACGCTTTCTGGGTGTTTGGTAATATATGTCTTAACGGGACCCAGAGCAACTGTAGGGTATGGTATAACAGAGCTTTGAAGATGGGGGGAGAGAGAAAACGTGTTGAGCCGAGCTGCTTTCAAGAGCACAAAAAGAATGCTAAAGCCTGGGACAAAATTGAAAAGGGAGGTTTAGTCCCTTTTTGAAAAAGCTCCATGGTACTGACGAGATGGCGCTGGACTATTTTGCCAAAAACTGGAAAAATGGTGAGATTGTGTTGTTTGGTAGGAATGTTAAGCTGAATGAGCAAATTATCGGTGAGATTACTGGTCTTTCGACTAAGGGTGTGAAATTTTATCGGGACCGGCGGTTCTCTGATGAAGCGGTCATAAGATTTCCTAAAAAAGACAAGGAGAAGGCTAAGCTGGTTAAGGTTGCCAATAGCTATTTTGATGTGGAGTCCATTAAATCAATCTGGAGGAAAGTTTTAAGAGTCATGGAGTATATCACGGTTGACGGGCGCTTCACCAGGGCGTATGGTTATCACTTTGCCATTTTGAACCACTTCCGTCACAAGGTTCGTATCTCTTTGCCTTTTTACTTATTCTCTTCTATGAAGAATTGCCTTGATGAAGTTGAAAGAAACCCTAGGAGGATTTCTATTATTCACCCTGGTCTTGTCAGGCTCATCTATGAGCATTATCAAAATTTACCTGCTTTGCCTAAAATTGTTGATGTTGGGGATTTGGATGATGAGGATACGGAAAGTAGCAGGGAAAACGATCCCCTGGCCCCTCCTGCTTTTGCCCTTGTTGGGTCTAAAACCACTGCTCCCCAGTCCCTTTCTTGTCGGAATGCCCTTATGGATTCTGCTCTGCCTTCTTGTCCTAATCCGCAGCCTTTGCATGATTGCCCTATCCCGGGTTTTGCTTCGCCGTCTTGTTTTAATCCCCAGCCGTCTCCTGGTTGCCCTACCCCGGGTTTGGTCTCTGGTTTTAAAGGTACCTCGGTTACGAAATTACTCTCGTACTCGAGGAATTCTATGGAAATTCTTTCTGATAAACCTATGGTCAGTAAAGAGTCGGCCCCTAGTGCCCCTGCGTCTGGAAGATTTGTGAATGCCCCTAAAGATTCCCCTAATCAGGGTGAAATTAATTCTGCCCTGAATAACCTCAGGCCTGAGGACATAATGAATGTGGCGGAAAAAAGTACGGATGGCCTTTTCACTGTTCTTAAGTGGACCCAGAAGGAAGTTTGTGACTTGAAAGGCCGTAATAAAGATCTCAACAACAAAGTCATGGAATTGGAGCAGAAGATTAGCTGGAGCTGTAATGAGAATGAGGGACAGGACACCCCCTTACCAGGGAAAAGACAGCAGTCGCAAGAGGAAATATTGACTAGGCTCGAGTGCAATATGTCCAAGATTGGCCAAAATATTAGGGCCACTGTGGCGAATAATTACAAAATTGCCAGGCACAATGCCATTATCATCAATGCTATGGTGGAAAAGTTAGAAAAAAATCAAAAGGACTCGTTGGTCGTGGACTTGGATGCGGACAGAGGTTGTAGCAGATCTGTTGCTGAAGGGATTTCGACTCGCACCCGGGCTAATACGAAGAGGAAGGCCCCTGCTTCTGCACACACGATTCAAATCCTCAAGCAGGGGTTACAGGATATGAATGAAGTTGAAAAGGAAGCTGAGGAGTTGATGAACACCTTGGAGTAATGTTGCAGTGGTTGTTTCTGGTTTTTTGGCGGTCCTTTTTTCTGGACCCTGTTGTCTTTTTGTGCTGTCGTTTCCTTTTTGGGACAGCTGACTGTTTGTTCGAACTTTTTATGCTCTATCTTTGTAGTTTTTAACTTTGTGGTTTCAGGTTCCTGTAAAACCTGTTTTTTCCTTTTCAAAAACATTGAGCTTTATTTCAAAAAGGATAATATGCGCAATATATTGTAGAAGGAAATATTTGAATAAAAAGGAGTATCGAACCTGGGCTTTATAGCGATTTTATTTGAAGCTTTATTTAAAACGTATTAATCTGTGAGAAGCAATTTCGAATGGAAAATAATTGAAGATTTCATTTTTAACGGCACCTCTTTAAGTCATATAATAATATAAATTTCATTTTAAACTATGTCGAAACTATGAAAGTGAAAATAAAATGAAATGAAATACGTTTTCATGAAAAACCGTCTAGAAAAGTCGCACGCTTAAAGAAAACGCGTCTGGTTCGCCCGTAGGCTGCGACCTGGTCTAGAGAATAACCCGAATACTGATCTCATGGCTCTAAATGGTGACGTGGGATCATATGAATCTTGACCTTTTTCGTCTGGAACGAACTTCCTGATTTATTGCAACAAAATAACCTAAAAACTGAAAACGCCTTGAGCTGTCAAATCCGCCATGTGAGAGTTGAAAAATTCTTAATTTGCTGGCTTAAAAGGAAGTCGAATCATCTCCATTTTGATGATTAACAGTTTATGAACTCGCCAAGTATCATTTTGACTAATTCTGGGCACTTGTTGTCAATCCGCATGCCTTCTTAAGTGGAAAACTGTTGCAATTCGGGCCTATCTATATAGACGCCCTTCCATTCATTGAAGATATACACTTTTGAGCAATCTGAGTTTAGTATTTTTATTCCATATCCATTTCATTATACTGCTTGAGTTTCCTATATTGCTGAGTTGATAAATACAGTGAATTATTTCCAGCATTTACCAGTCGCAGTGAATTAAGTCATTTTGAGTTTAAAGTGAGATATTTGTATAGCTGAGTAGGAATTGAGTGGTGGAAACACGTCTGAGAGAAGAGATATAGGAGTTCACTATAGAGTGAAATACTTTCATAAAAAGAAGCCATATTTAGCTGAAACTCTGGAAGCTTATTTGAAGGAGAATTTAAAAGAGCAAGTCTGGAAGGAGAAGCTTTAAAATCAGGCATGAATCTTCCTAGTATATAACTTTTATTAAAGTGTTGTTTCCTTTTGCGTCTTGTGATTGTTGCTTTCAATTAGCTCTAATAGGAAAGAACTAATTTGATGAATAATTAAAGCAATGCATTAAAGGAGTAAATGTGTAAAGGATTCAATGATTAGGGGGAAATTGTGAAAAAGGGATTATTTGGGTAAAGAGCTTAAGGGATTAGATTATTTCTCTTGCATTAAAAAGAAATAATGGAAAAAGATAAAAGGGAAGGATTTATTTGCATTTTGAATGGTTATTGCATGTTGTGTATGATCTCTATATATGGAGAATACGTAGATGTACTTATTATCTACTAGGATCGAAATGATGGCAGAATCAAGTAAAGTCTTTTAGCTTAAGTTATTAGGATAACTGAGACAAGTTAAGTACTCCTAGGATAAATAATTCCTAGTTAGGAGGATTGATACAAGACACTTGAATACTGTTTTCATTTCTAGTAGGTTCGTATGATTGTAGGATGTCTAGGATGACGGATTCACCCATTGAAGGACAAACCTATGCGTAGAGTAAGGAAGCCTTAAGTCAAATCGGCTCTGAGTAGTGTTTATGATAGATGACCTTCATTCGAAGTACTGAATGAGAATACTTTGGCCAAAGTAGTGAAAGGTACGACATCCACCTAGAAGTGAGATAGTTGAGACTACCTGTCAGTTCATTGTGATCCGAGTACTAGTTCGAGATTGTGAAATAGCAAGGTTCTAGTTGTGTAGGACACAGCACTATGCTCAGTTGGTAATCGTTAAAGGATACCCTACCTCTTCTTCGAAGGGAGGGCCGTTCATTGCAAAATGATCGTGCGGGGGACCGCATTATAAGTCCGTGGTTGGCGGAAAAGCGCCCGAGTGATGTTTCTCCTCCACAGCAAGCGGCCAATGTACCAAGATTTGAAAGGACGGACTCTGGACCTTCTTACTTCTATTTGTACAAAAGCTTACGAGCTATGTATGTAACTGTATTACTTTTTAACTCTGATTTATCTTTGCAATGAAAATGAAATTCATGAGGAAACATATTGTAACTTGTAGGTGTTTATCATTAAAGAAAGGAAGAAATTTTATTGTATTATCTTTGTTACTTGTTACCTTTACATGTTTTAAGTGAGAATTGGAAAGTTTTTTTTTTACGCAAGGAATAGGTCGTTACAGTTTAGGTCCTTCAAATTCAAGGGCACCCCTGGCCAACAGGGGCGCCTTTGGCTTCTTAACTTATGATTTTCATGTTGCCAACCTTCAAGACTGATCACGGTTTGATCTTTGTCGTCAGGTGTCTGATTTTTCTAATGTCTTCGTTGACGGTGTCATTGTTGAGATCGATCATAAAGCAGAAGATCATCTTGGAGGTCACTAAGCTCATAAGTAGCATCTGACTGCCCAAAAAGATGAGCTCCTTTCTTCAGCAAGGGCTCTTTTGACCAACACTTAGCCAATTTCTTGACATTCTTCCTTTAGCTTTCACCGTTAGATGTTTTCTGCTTGATCTCTGCCTCTGATTGTTTGACAATTCCTGTGGACGTGTAGCTGGATTGATCATGAAGCTAAGAGAGAGTTGAGCAGATGCCATGTACACAGCAGTGGTTGGAAACTTCATCAGGTGCCTCAGATTCAAGGGCACCCCTGGCCAGTAGGGGCGCTTTTTCCTTGTTATGCACTGATTTATCATTGATTTTGTATGCTCTGATGATCAACCGTTGCTGTCGTTTGATGTGTCTCACAAGCTGGCTAACAAGTTAATTGGAAGGTTGAGTTGATGCTGAAAAGATCCTCTAAAGAAAAGTTTTATCAAAAGTGACATTAGGTTCCTTAGTTCAAGGGCGCCTTTCTTCAATAGGGGCGCTTTTTCTTCATGTTGGCAGCATATCCTCCTAGGTAGCAAGGCGTTGGTTTTTCCAGAGTTAGTCCCTTTTGGCATTTTCTGATTTTGAGAATCCCCTCTGTGAGATAGCATCTTTTCGGAGTATTTCCGCCATGGTTTCTTCATTGAAGCTTAGGTTTCAGCGCCTAGTACTGGCCAATCTACCATTAATGGTTGCAGAGCTCCTAACTTTATTCCTAAAAAAGAAAATAGACCCACCAGACTAAAACTAACTTTTTGGTGATTTTGACTTGACCGGTGTGATCGTGAAGTTAATTCATCCTATCAAAATCATTTTCAATGAATTCTGGCAAGGTTCTATTTTTAGGGGTTTCCCTAAAAATAGTGGCACGAAACCCTAATTTTTAAATTTTCAAAATTTTGCACATATGTTCCTTGACGTAAACCCACAAAAACCCTATGTTTGGTTTGACCTAAAACATACTTTTTACAACATTTTTACATGATCCAGATCATTTTAACAAAAATGTCTCTTTAAAGCAAAAATTTATTTTGGGTATAACATTAGGCTCCGTTTGGTGACCATGTCGGATACTTATGGCATAGGAGAACCGAGAATCTCTAGTTTTGCAAACCAGTACTCTTATCAGTTGGGTAATGGAGTCAGGACTTATTTCCTAATTCACCTAATAATTGGAGTTCACCTATTTTATTGGGGCTCACCTATTATTCACCTAAAACAAGACTACCTAAGAAAACACCTAAAACATGACGATACTTCACAGAACAGAGAAACACATAACATAACGTTAAAGCAAAAGAAAATTATTTACAAAGAACTCACCCCATCCCCGAAGGGACGAAATGTTTCAAGTACTGCCCGCTATATGTCAACGGGAAAAGCCTTTCATCTAAATGTGAGAGAATGTAGGAATTCTCTCCTGTAATATTATGGATCAAGAACAACCCCAGCCAAAGGGAGTCAAGTTTGTTGTGCATTCCCTTTGGTTCGTGTCTCTTGTCCCATAACAGGACCTTGTCTCCGATCTCAAAGTCTCTCGTTGCCAAGCCTTCTTATCGAAGATCTTCTTCACTCGTTCTTCATGTTGAGTGATCTTATCAACTATCTCCACCCTCTCCTCTTGAAGTTTCATCAAGCACAAGATGCATTTCTCAATGGGATCCTTGAATTCCTCATCCTCTATTGCGGATGCCAACTGCAAGGCGGACAACTCTAGAGTGATAGGCAATACAACCTCTATCCCATACAAGATAGTGAAGGAGGAAGTGTCGATATCTCTCTTGGGCATGATCCTATCAGCCCAAAGAGTGTCGTACAACTTTGTGTGCCAAGCCCGTTGATTGGAATCAACCATCTTGCACATGATCGTGACTATGTTCTTATTAGACGACTCGGTTTGTCTGTTGCCTTGTGGATAGTAATCAAAAGAGTGGGACAATGTGATGTCGTAATTGAAACAAAATTCTACTAACTCCTCTGACGAGAAGCTTGTAGCGTTTCCAGTCACGATCTTTCTTGGTACTCCATAGCGTGTAATGATGTTCTCTTTGAGGAAGTTACACACAACTTCAGAAGTAGCTTGCTTCGTCAGGATCGCCTCAACCCATTTAGTGAAGTAGTCTGTCGCCGTAAGGACGTAGATTTGTCCCTTACTGGAATGTGGGTTGATGGGCCCTATGAAGTCTATGCCCCATTGTTGAAATGGAGCATCTATTACCACTGGCCTTAGTGGAAGGGATGCTAGCTTGAGTTTACCAACAAATTGTTGGCACAATTTGCATCTATCCACCCAGTCATATGCGTCGCAAAACAAAGTTGGCCAATAGAACAATGGTTGCAAGATTTTGAACGCAGTGACCATTGATGAAAAATGGCCACTGCATGCTTGATTGTGGAATGCTTCCAACAACCACTATTGTTGGTCCTTACTGACGCATAGTAGGAACATTCCATCAAGCCCACACTTGTATAGAACATTTCCTCTAAGCACATAGCTTTGTGCTTGTAGTTTCAAAGTTCTTCTCTGCTATTTGCCCAAGTGTGTTGGAAAATCCCCGTAGGTCAGATAGTACCACAATTTTGTGTACCATTCTTGTGCAGATTCAACTAGTAAGACCATTGGAAGGTCTTCTTCAATTTTTGTTCCAGGGATACCATCAGCAGCTTGGTGCTTTAGATCACCGTCTCCTGCTATGAGCTGACATAGACCTCTCCCACAGACAAGCTTGGTAGGCTTGATATCCAAGTCGTATTCCTGGACTCTTGCGATCCAGTTGCCTCTTTTGGTGCCCATCTCCTATTGAGTAAGGACACTCTTGACCACGGGGTCTATAACGTACACAATGGTGTGAGAGTTTAGGATGTAGAACCTGAAATTCTTTACGGCCCTCACAACTGCATAGGCATTCTTTTCGATTTGGGAGTACCGAGATTCGTTGTTCTTGAAACTACTGCTCATGAAGGCAATCGGCAATTCAGTCTCCTCGTTCAACTTCTGTGTCAATATGGCAGAGAGGGTGTGCTCTAACGCGTAACAATAAAGAATGAATTCTTTATTGAAGTCAAGTCGGACCAGCACTAGTGGAATCCTTTCACCACCTAGACCAATTTCTCTAGGGTTTTCATTCCCCAAAGCCAAGAACTCTAAAAAGCTCCCAAAATGTGAATTAGAGAAAATAAGCAAGCATAGTACAAGTGAGCTCCAATTCCACCTTTTATATCACTTGCCTTTTTCCCACTCATTAAAATAAATAAAGTTACTTTTTAAATATTTCCAAAAGTCAGTTTATAACACCTTTTAATTAATTATATAACATTACCTTTTAATTGCACTTTTTCTTGCCAAGTGACATTAATAATTAAATAAACTAATTCCCTTTTCCCAACTATAGCCTAGGGGAATTAAATAGGTTAATAAGTCTGTCTAGAGTGATCATTGAGAAGGGGACATTACAAACACAATCACCCTAGCTAGAAAGATAGATATTCTACGCTAAACATGTTTTTTAAAGATGATTCCAATGTTAAAGATAGAGATCGTTGATGAAATAATGAGGACTAATATCAAGTCCCTTTTGGAATGAAGATAAAGGTCACAGAAAGAAAGCAAAGGTGTAGAATATGTTTCCTACACTAATTTATGATAGGAGGTATGTGGAAATAAGCTAAATATTTGTAGTTAGAAACATACAAGAAAAAATGCACAACAAAAACAATAGACCACAACATAGTGATTTACATGGGGTATACCCTTTCAAGAGAAAAACCCCAAACTCCAAAGCAACTCAATGTATTATTCAATAATCAAAGGTTACAATAAACTTTAGGAGTCTAAACTTTTACAAAAGTAATAGGAAACCATGAGCTCAAACCATCAAATGGTTATTAGGAAACCATGAGCTAAAACCACCCAAAATGTGGCATCCATATCCCTATTTAAAAATCCAATACCCGAATCCCAAGATGAGTCCACAAGCTAAAAATAGCATAATCATTCCCACCTGCCATAAGTTCATCATAATCCACTCACCAACTTGAGCACTCCATTTTTGTTGCATTATCTACATTCAAAAATGTCTTATGACACATCATAACACACATCATAAGTTGGTCAACAAGTGTAACTCCCTCTTACAATTCTTTTCTGTGTCATACTTCTAAAGGCCATAACTTTTGATCTTGCAAGTTGATTAAGATTTTTCTTTTAATTGTAGAGCTCAAAGAGATCTACATCCTAGGCATTCATGAAGTTGATGTTGAACAACTTGGAATTATTTTAAGGACCTAAAATTGTCTCTATAGCCCAAAAATCAAGTTTTTATTTTCTATAGCCTAAAAATTGCATTTTTTGTATTCCTAACAATAGGAGCAAGGTTGAGACACCTTTCGTAACATTCTCTCACATGCCAAACACCTTGCAAGAGCAAAGGAAATACCAACAATATGAACTAATTGCTACAAGCCAAGAGACCAATAGACTCACAACACCACCTAAACTTTTCTACGCTCACTAGCTTTGTCAATGCATCTACAACATTATACAAAGTGTCAACTTTCTTGTAATGTCCCCAGTTTAGCCCTACGCTCTTCATTTGGGTTTAGCCTATTTCTGGAAGCTCGTAGGCTAAGCAGAAGCTCGAAATTAGGGTTTCCAAACTTCTTGGAGGATGTTTTCGTCTTTTTGCGGAGCTTGCACTTGGAAATGTTGAACTTGGATTGCGGATTCCTTCTGGGTTTTCTGAGAGCTTCGCGTTGGTGGTTTCAGTTCGGCATTCTGAGCACTTTCAAGAATTTACTATTTTTAGTAAATTCTATTTCTGGCAGTGGTCCTGTTGACTTCGGCTTGGTTGGCTCTCATCTTCAGTATGTTCAGTTGGTTTGATCAATCTTGACCTTGGGAAGCATTTTTGGTGAGATATCCAGTTGATTTTAAAATGTTATACTTTAATGTTATATTTTATTATTGAGACCCCTTGGCCTAGTGAAGCAACTTTAAGTTGTTCATAAAAGGGGGATTTTGAGGGGTGGCGCCTCATGGAGTTATTTTATTATATTCTAAGGTCCAAAAATCAATGTTTGAAAAGGGACGCCCATCTTGAGGAGAAGATTAATTCAAATTAAAAGTTAAATTGCCTTGAGAAAAGAGACGCCATCTTTGGAGGGAAAAGGAGTTACTTCAAACTTGAAAATTAGGGTTTCTAGAAGCTTCTGGAGAGTTTTCACAAAGTTATATAAGGAGAGCTTGGGTCTTCATTTGGGCATCTGATATCTTGAGTATTGTTATGCTGCCGAAATGGTTGCTGGATTGCTTCGAGGAATGAATGCCTCCTAGCTTGGGCTCGACTTCGTGCTTGAAAGATAGCACCTAGTAGAGAAGTTTGCTAGTTATTGAGTGAATTTGTAGTGAGGTTTTGCATTGTTTTGATGATCTTGCATTTTGTAGCTGAGTACTTGCATTTCTGTCATATTCTGGATGTTGCTGAATATCATAGCTGATTTGAAGTTTCATTCATATATCAAAAATAAAAAAAGATATTGTTCTGGGTGTTGGTCATATCATCTTCTCTACTTGGGGCGACCTTACTTGCAAATTTGTGGGATTTTTAATGAAGTTTCTGATTTTATAAAGCAAATTCGTCATTTCTTGAAAGCCCTACTTTCTGGAGTGCTTTGGGATCCGTGCCATTAATTAATAGCCACTTTTAGCTGTCCTTTTTCATAACTAAACTAGGCGCCATCATTTTAAGAGTATTTTTGCATCAGTTTTCATGTAATTTGAGTGAGAAATGAGTGAGTTGTGAGCTTTTCATTGAGTTTATGTATTGCTGGTTCTGTAATTCATGTTGCTGGTCTGTCAGATCAGACTTGAGAAAATTGCATATTAGCGAAGGAAGGGTGTTAGGAATTCATTATTGACCTAGTGGATGACATCTTTACTATTGCAGCAACTTGTAGAGCTTAAATCCTTGATCTTGCAGGCATTCTACTTCTCATTGTAAGCTGAACAGTAGTACTGTCAGCATTTCTCTCAGTTTTGCTTATCATGTTTGTAATTGCCCACTGAATAAGTGGAAGAGGCTGGCTTGCCGCCTATTTACTTTGATTTGCATTGTAATATCGTACATCTCCGCCCTATGGTAGCTCCATTCCCACTCCGGGTTTGAAAGCACATTCTGGGTGTTGAGTTTACTTTCAGCATTTGTAGTGGTAGAGATCCTCTGACCATATGCTCGTCCATCTTGGACACATTCTTGGTTAGAGTTACTTCTAGTTGTAGTTCTGATTAATGTACTGACGATCCTCTTGCCATATGACAGCCTCTCTCTTGTTGCGATTGAGTGCGCATTCTTGGCAAAGAGTTATATTGTAACTGCTGGTTTGATTTATCTAACCCTAACGGGTGTGTTGCATTGCTGATTGTAATTTGAGAATTGAAAAAAATTGGCCCGGTTCATTACAATCTACCATGAGATCGATCACGAGGATTCACACCATTGTGGATTACACCGTTGGTTTGTATGATAAGTTCACGCAGGAAACCAGGAAGAAGTATGACGACTTCCGTGCCCAAACAAGGAACCATCAAGATTCTTGATTTCCAAGTGTTAAACTTTCTGATGCTTTTCATTATGCATCTTGTAAATAGCTTTTGACATCTTAAATGTCTTTTTAGCAAATGTAATTGCACCAAAAATCTGAGATGTAATTTCTTGAAGACAAATTACACTTTGACTTTGGTCAAAGTTAGGTGAGATTTTCCTTAATTAGGTCACCTAACTTTCCTAATTTTACTCCTTTGATTTCCTAGATTTGCTCATCCCTCTCCTCTATATATATGAGGGATTTCTATTGTATTGTTTATCTTTTATCTCTAGCAATGAAGTGCTGCTCATTTTGCAACAAATGTATGAAACTTTGTGAATCTAAATCTTATCAATAAAGAAGGAAGTTGCATACCAAACTTTGCGTTGGATCAATCGTCTTTTGAAGTTGATTAAGATTGGTGGTGATTATTGTGTGAGATCTAAGGGCTTCAAGTAAATCTATGTGAACTTTGTGTTACATTCTTTACTTTGAATTGAAGTTTATGTTTGAGTAACCTTTGGTGGATGAACTGCAAGACTTTGTGCTTACATTTGTTCGCGCTGTTCGTGGAACTATTTTGGTGAATAAACTGCAAGACTTTGTGCTTGCATTTGTCCACACTGTTCGTGAAACTATTGTGGTGATGTGAAGACTTTGCGTTTCTAATATAACACTTGTTGTCTATCTCAAGGATCTACTGTTGGAACGTTACAGAACGAGTTTGTGCCTTCGTAAGCTTTCCTTTCTTGTTTTTATCGTTATTGTTATCATGCTGGTATCTCTACACTTTGCTTTGTCAAGTTAGAGATATTGGAATTACTGCTTTGTTTTTAGTTTGAAGTTGTATCAAATCAGAACTACTGATCGTGGAGCATTGTAAAACATCTTCTTTGAAAAAAGAGAGAAGGATGAATGTGACACACCCCGAATCCATTAATCATAGTGTACATGTTGTAAATACTTAGTTTTACTAGTTTCTGAAAGCAGTAAGAAGGGCGCCTCCCCTTTCTGAGAGGAGAGATTACATCTCACATAGCTGTGGCTGAAGTCCTAGTTGTGTAATCTATTGAAAAGTCAATTACATAATTTTCACCCAACATATACTAGGATCGAAATGAGGATAGGAGTCAAGTATATTCAGTCAGCTTAAAGTTATTAGGTTAACTAAGGTAAGCTTGAGAGACTCCTAGGATAAAGATTTCCAGTATAGGAGGGATTAAGTGATTTACTTGTTATCCTGGTTCATTTCTAGTAGATTAGATTGTCGTAGGATAGTCTGGGATGATAGATAATCCAGTGAAGGACTAAGCCTGTGCATAGTATAAGATAGCCTTGTTGGGTGAAAATTATGTAATCAACTTTTCGATAGATTACACAACTAGGATTTCAGCCACAGCTATGTAAGATGTAAATCTCTCCTCTCGGAAAGGGGAGGCGCCCTTCTTACTGCTGACAGAAGCGATAGTAAAACAAAAAAAGTAATTACAAAATGTACACAATACTTACGTAGTGGGGGGGGTGTGTTACATTCATCCTTCTCTCTTTTTTCAGAGAAGATGTTTACAATGCTTCACTGTTGGAAGTTTTTAATTCACAATAACTCTAAACTAACAACGAGCAGTAATGCCAATACCTCTATCTTGTCAAAGCAAAGCATAGAGGTACCAGAAGTGATTAACAATAAACTAGTAAAATAAAAGGGAAAGCTCACGAAGGCACAAAGTCGTTCCGTAGCTTTATCAATGGTGGATTTGTGATGAGTGTGTCGTTTGTCACGTTAGAAGCACAAAGTCTTCTTAGATGCAGCAATTCCTCGAACAACATGAACAATTACAAGCGCAAAGTCTTGTAGATCATTCAACAATAGTATCCAAAGAGCATGAATAATTACAAGCACAAAGTCTTGTAGATCATTCAACCAAGATAAACAAAAACACAAATGTAAATCTAAATAAAAGATGTAACACAAAGTTTACATGAATTACTTAGAGTCCTTCAGATTCCATAAGCTAATCACTACCAAATGAGATCAATTCATAAAAGTATCGAATCCAACACAAAGTCTGGTTTGCAATCTTCTTCTTTATTGATCAAATTTCATTCACAAAGTATGAACACAAAGTTTCACAGTTCTGCTTCAAAAAGGGCAGCACTTCGTTGCAAAATACTAAAGGATAAACTTTACAATAGAAATCCCTCACATTATATAGAAAGAGGGATGAGCAAAAATAGGAATCTAATTGAGAAAATCAAGGAAAGTTAGGTGAGCGATTTTAGGAGATCTCACCTAACTTGGACTAAAGTCAAAGTGTAATTTGTTTTCAAAAGATTACATCTTCAAACTTGGTGCAATTAAAATTTACAAAAAGACATTTAAGATGTCAGGAAATATTTACAAGATGCATAAAGGGATGTGATGAGCCCTGCTGGCTCTCAACTCAAAACCCCAATTTTTCTTGAGTCCTTTAGTGTTATTTAGTTTTTTAGAGAAAGTTTGATAGACAGAAGAGAAGGGGCGCACAACATAAATGCTCATAAAATGTAAATTTGCACTATTTTCTTCAGAATGAAAGTGTAGAATGCATTATTTAACTGTGACAAATAGATTGCACAAGGATAAACATACCAAAATATCTCCAGATTATTTAATTAAAGAAATAAGCCAGTTTGACAGCCAGAAATGATGAAATCAAGCAAATAAGCACGCTCAAGCTCCAGATCTGACTTCTCCCACTCCAAAATGAGATACAATGCCCTGGTAGAGGTAGACGCCAAAATAGAAGCACAAAAAGGAGCCAAGAGGAAGGCGTTTTAACTACTTCCTTCACACGTCTTTCCAGAACAAGCTCATTTACCAATGCAAAAGTACGGCCTAAGTCAACTACTGATGAATCAAAGATGAAAACTGAAGAATTGCTGGAGAGGACGCCTCAAGATGAAGAAACCCTCTTCTGAACTGAAAACCAAATAATAAATCTCTGATTGAAGCCTATAGAACCTCTGAATGAAGTTCTGAATTGCACTGATTCGATTGATCTTTCATAATCTCAAGAGTGCTCCACACTGAAGAGGTATTGTTCTCCAATGGATAAAATGTTCAAACCCTGATCACAGAAGAATGCACAGGAAATAGCACAAGGCAAAGTCGAAATTGTCAAAAGGTGAGTTTCTCATTGCCAGAAATGCCCTTTTATGCAAAGGCACGAATCCCAAGAAAGATACGCCACTTTTGGATTTTAAAATCTTTTAAATAATATTTAATTCATTTCAATAGTATATGAATTAAATACTTGGGCGCACTTTATCCATTTAAGTGATTAAAATATTAAATCACTTTTTAGAGAATATTTAAGTGATTTAAAAATATAAAGTCAATTTGACTTTATAATTAAATATTAAATCAATTAATATTTAAATCACTTAAAAACCCATAACTCACTCAAAACACCATATAATCCGGTAGCCCAAGCCGACTCCTGACCGCCAACGCCACAGTGAACCATCTGGGCTCTGAAAACCAGAACGATCAAACTCTCCAGAAAAAACCACTTACCCTCTAACCAATCCAGTTAGCCCACAAGGGTCCAATAAAGGGCTAACACATGTCAACCATGATCATGCCGAAAAAGGGGACATTACAGTCCGCCCTCCCGGAAATTGCTTGTCTGCAAGCAATCTCAACAGCAAAGAATCAACCACTCCACCAGGATCCCAAGGATAGTGCCGTGAAATGTCCCTACTGTCATCAACTGTCTCCTGTAACTCCCAAATCTGATCAACTGGATCATCATGCTGTACCCTGTCAATCTCAACACCATCTGTCACAGGAGAGAGGAACTCATAAGAAAGCAAGTCAAACTGCTGACAACACTTGCTCCCTAAAACCGCACGAGATATGCTATCATCCAATATGTCTAACACGTGCATACCAGAATTGTGCATCTGAAACAGGTCATGTACATGATGACTGAAAGTGAAACTGTGTAGACTCCTGACCATGTACACACTGGAAATCTCTTCAACGAGCTCTGTCTGAAATCCCGATGCACTGACGGAATCTCCGATACTATGATCAAAGCTCACCCCTAAATCAGGGACAAGAGTAGAATCAACATCCACCTCAAAGAGCGGATTATCACAAGAAGATGTAGCATCCGCCTCATAAAGAGGATTGTGTACTAACTGATCCTCATAACTGTACTGATCCCAATCAAACACCTCTGATCCCATGGAACTAGAAGCAAAATGATAATCCTCTTGAATCATCTCATGCTCCTCCTGTTCTAGAATCTCCTGTTCTATCTTCTCACTTTTTGCATTGACGAGAATGATAGATCGCATACTCCCATCCTTAAAACCAGCTTGCTGGTCCGTTAAATCAGCAATGTCATCACCCTCATAAAACCACTCCATTTGTCTATTTGTACCCTTAGGTTTAAGAGGACAATTGTGGTTTTGGTCATAAGGAGCTTTGCAATAGAAACATAGCTTCCTCCTACGCAAATCATTTATTGTCTCTCGGTCCAAAGGAGCTGCAAACTTCCTCTTTTCATCAACTTTTTCTGATTCTTTAGGTTCTGAATGGTTATCAGTATAGGATGTAGATGCTTCTGCATTTGAAGTGAACTTACCACGTGAAGCTGTAAGTTCCATGCTACGAGCCTTTCTCATAGCTTCGTGCAAGGTAGGTGGATCGAATGCCTTGATCCAACCTTTCATTGGCTCATGGAGACCTTCTACAAATAGAATGACAAGTCTCCTCTCTGAGATTCCGGTAACCATAACCGAGAGCTTCTGGAACTCACCAATATAAGACTCCAAGCTACCCAACTGCTTCAATTGAGCAAGGTCTCTGAAGAATAGCTCAGGATCACGTCTATCAAACCTCTCTACCAGTCTATCAGTAAACTCCTGGTACGAGGTAATCCTATCATGGTGTAGTGTAGCCATGCCATGAATCCACCAGTCATGTGCTACGCCATCAAGGTGGAGAGCTGCAAATCGTATAGCATCTTCCTCTGGCATAGGACGTAGTGTCAGGAATGTATCCAACTTACTCGCCCAGGCACGTGCTGTAACTCTACCACTGCCATCATAGTGAACTAAGGTTAGTTTGTTGGTAGCCTGTCTGAGATCACTTTGCTTGTTTTTAGGCCTCCTGTCATTCCTATTACGGTTATACTCTCTTCTGGCTCATGAATCGATCGAAGTTAAGGTGCTCCTTAACTCTCGGAGGCAATGCATCCCATTCATCATACATAGTCATGATGTTATCGGCAAAGTTCACTTCACCACCCTGTTCAACCTCTTCCTCTTCATCAGCATCATTTCTGACAAAAGTAGGACATGTAGCTCTCTCAAAGGTGCGTGCTGGAGCTATGACTCTCTGAGGCTCTCTGTGAACACTGCCTTCATGATCTCGATCTAGATTCTGAGCTCTATTCATTGTCAAATTTTGGACATTTGTGCTGAGCTGCTGAAGAATAGTCGCCACCTGTTCTTGGCCTGCAACCATGCCTCTGAGCATGTCTCTAGCTTCTTTGTCCTCTTCATCTAAATGATTCCTATGAGAACCTTCAGCTTCCCTGTCAGCCATGTTATCAAATTCTAATTCCGCTTCCTGTTCGTCAAATGGAAATGCTGGAAAAGGTTCAAAAGTACTTCTCTGCAAACTAGGACCCCTGCGTGAGTAGTACCTGTCAAACCTATTCTGGTGAGGCCGCATAAAGACTGCTAACCCTGCAGGCTGGCAGGATCAGTGCTCTGATACCACTGTGATGAGCCCTGCTGGCTCTCAACTCAAAACCCCAATTTTTCTTAAGTCCTTTAGTGTTATTTAGTTTTTTAGAGAAAGTTTGATAGACAGAAGAGAAGGGGTGCACAGCATAAATGCTCATAAAATGTAAATTTGCACTATTTTCTTCAAAATGAAAGTGTAGAATGCATTATTTAACTGTGACAAATAGATTGCAAAGGATAAACATACCAGAATATCTCTAGATTATTTAATTAAAGAAATAAGCCAGTTTGACAGCCGGAAATGATGAAATCAAACAAATAAGCACGCCCAAGCTCCAGATCTGACTTCTCCCACTCCAAAATGAGATACAATGCCCTGGTAGAGGTAGACGCCAAAATAGAAGCACAAAAAGGAGCCAAGAGGAAGGCGTTTTAACTACTTCCTTCACACGCCTTTCCAGAACAAGCTCATTTACCAATGCAAAAGTACGGCCCAAGTCAACTACTGATGAATCAAAGATGAAAACTGAAGAATTGCTGGAGAGGATGCCTCAAGATGAAGAAACCCTCTTCTGAACTAAAAACCAAATAATAAATCTCTGATTGAAGCCTGTAGAACCTCTTAATGAAGTTCTCAATTGCACTGATTCGATTGATCTTTCACAATCTCAAGAGTGCTCCACACTGAAGAGGTATTGTTCTCCGATGGATAAAATGTTCAAACCCTGATCACAGAAGAATGCACAGGAAATAGCACAAGGCAAAGTCGAAATTGTCAAAAGGTGAGTTTCTCATTGCCAGAAATGCCCTTTTATGCAAAGGCACGAATCCCAAGAAAGATACGCCACTTTTGGATATTAAAATCTTTTAAATAATATTTAATTCATTTCAATAGTATATGAATTAAATACTTGGGCGCACTTTATTCATTTAAGTGATTAAAATATTAAATCACTTTCAGAGAATATTTAAGTGATTTAAAAATATAAAGTCAATTTGACTTTATAATTAAATATTAAATCAATTAATATTTAAATCACTTAAAAACCCATAACTCACTCAAAAAAACACCCATATAATCCTCGCGTCAGTCGAAGTCGCTTCCACTGCATCAAGCAACGCCGCTGTGAACTACCACCGGGCTCAAAACCAGTAGAACCATCAAAACTTCTCCGTAAAACCACCTAATTCTAACCAATCCAGCTTAGCCCACAAGGGTCCAATAAAGGGCTAACACACTGTCAACCATGATCATGCCGAAAAAGGGGACATTACAAGGGACGCATCGAAAATGTCTAACATTGGAGATCAGGAACCTTCTTCATGTTTCCTTGCTTTGGGCGCGGAAGTCTTCGTATTTCTTCCTGGTGTCCTGCACGAACTTCTCATCCGGACCAACAGTGTAATCCACAATGGTGTGAATTCTCGTGATCGATCTCATGGCAGATGAGTGAACCTTCTTGCACCTGTCAAGATGCATTTTCAGGTTATCCAATGTGAGCCTTGTATCACAAATGACATTCAAAGAGGCTTCTGAAAAGTCTGCATTGTCAATCAACTTCATGATGGCTTCCTTGAAGATCTGAGATATTTTTGTGGCCGGCAGGAAGATATGATTCTCCTCAAGAAGTTGACCTGGTAACTCCTTGATACCTTTTTCAAGAATAACACGATGCCCTTCGACATCTTCCTGCACTTGGTGGAGATCTTCCATAAGAGATTGAATTACTTGAATTCGATGTTTCAAGGATTCTCTTACCTCAATGAACTTTTCTTTGTCAGGAATTACCCCGACTTCCACCAATTTACTGAGCTTTACTTGCTTCATCTGTGACCACGACAGCAGGCATTTTTCCATATCTTTGCGCTCTTGGGGAAAATACACTTTTCTCTTTATCAAGCTCTGTGGTGAGCTTGGCCAACAAGGTAGTTTTCTCGTCCGCAACAATTATGATATGAGATTCGTGATCTATAATCTTCTCAACGAAATCATACAACACTCTGCCTTTGGAGGCGAACTTCTCAGCTTTCTTGACAGCTGGGTCCTCAATACTTACCACAGTCATCGGTTGTGCATTAGTTGGAGATCCTACAAGTCTCTTTACAATAGTGGCATAATGCTCTGCCCTCTTCTTGTGCATATTGCGAGCTTGCTCCATTTTATCCAGTCTTCCAGCCAAGATATCCAATGTCACTTGCGCATCTGCTTTTGCACTTTCATTGGTAACCTTGCCAAGCTGGACTTTTGTTACCGTGTAGTCCTCCATATTGACATCTCCTTCTTCTTGCAGTGGTATGCCAATTTCCGCATACTTGTTGCCAGTCTTGTCAACGTTCAGCCTTGAGTAGACTTTTGCCTTTTTCTTCCCTTTAGCCTTTGGAGGGACTATCTCTTCGAGGTCGAGCTCCTCTGGAAAGATCATTTGCTTCTTCCGCTTCGACACTTGAGATATCAGCCAAGGGGGAAGGAAGGAGGTGTGAACCGGATTCACTTTATCCAGCGCTTTCGGTTGTCGCCGTCACTTCCTGAAGTTATTGTTACATTTGAAGTTACCATGGGTATTGTATGATGGGAGAAATTATGCATCATCATTACTCATCCAGATGCACATTGAGTGATCAGCATTGACTCATTCATGGCTTGATTGAATTCATTTTCAGTGATATCATCACGTTGATGAGAGCCAGGCTAGGAATGGATGATGGAGACTTAGCGATTATATATCAACCGTATGAATGCTTGTCACTGAGGGAGTATCAAGCGGGGTTGATGCTGCAGGAATAGTGGATATCTCAACTGTAGGAATGCATGTGGTAGGAATGGGTGACGAGGGAATAGGAGGTGGAGTTCTTGAATTTGGAGGGGTATGAGGAACACTGGAAATCACAGGCGATGACGTTCTAGGAATTTCCTCAACTACATTCTCAGGTGGAGATGTAGTTCTTTCTTGATCATGCCTGGGTTCCTGTTGATCACCCTCTTGTCTCTCCGATTCTGGTTCACCTTCGGAATCACCTTCAGATTCTTCTTCAGAATCTTCTTCAGACTCTTGCCCACTTTCAGAAACCTCTTTTGCATTGGAGTCTGCTTCTGCTGAGTCTCCATCTTTAGCGGATTGTTCACTGGAAGTACTTTCTTCATCGGAATCTATCTCCTTTGGAACATAATTTTTACCTTTAGAGCGAGATGGATTAGATTTTGTGGTTTCTCCTTCTAGGACATACCAGGTATCTTTCTTGCCAACAGTAAAAACTTGATCCACGGGACCTCTTAGTGAGGAAATTAAGACAGCAGCTGATTTATTTTTCATGCGAGTTCTTCTTTGTGGTAGACCTACTTCAAATTCTTCTCCTTCCGAATCTGTTTTGAAACTTTTCATTTCAAAACCATGCTTATGTAACCATTCTGCAGTGTTGGCTAGGATTGGCTTCAATCTCTCTCTCATGCTGGTAATTTCTTTCCTAGACGATTGAATTGCAGGCACCGGCCTTTTAGAACCCTCTTGTTCATCATAGACAACATTCATGATATCGCCAGGAATTCGTAAAATCCTTTGGTAGGTCAGCAATATCAAGGTCTCTAATCTGCTGAACAGTCAACCTGCAATAATCCATTTTGCGAATGGCTTCTTCATCTCTACAATCAGCCTAGATGTCTTCAAAGCGGTACTTGTGATGATGACCTTTTTGTAATTGCCTTTTGACATCTCGGTAATCAAAATCAAACCTATACCTGTAGGTCTTGATTGTCATGATTTGCATTTCAGCATAAACAAACTTGGCTTTTTGGACAGTTGGGATAGTATATCTGCCGATTGTCAGTGGGAACTTGAATCCACGCTTGTGGTTACTTCTTCGTTCTTTATGCATTGAAATCAGCTGTCTGCACATCTCCATGAAAACCCATTTACCCGAAGGATAACGTGGCAGCATGTAAGGGAAGCCAGTGTAGCACCCCTCAAATAAATCATACGATGCGGGGTCGCGAAATCGGCAATCAACTTCGCCATATGGGCCTCATCGGATCCTCCTTCGGGGAGGTGGATCAAAGTGAAAAGGTCTGAAAGCATATGCTCCGCTGTAATGATGGGGCTTTCCTTCGGTCCGCCAATCCGATTATCCTGAATTATGACATCAGTTCCAACCTTATTAAAGGATCGACTGAAAAATTAATCCTCAATCAATTTCCTTCTTGTCCTGAATCTCGGATCAATCGGATTCAGTCAGATCCATCGATCGATCGATCGATCCATCAGATCCGGTCAGATCCGTCGCGTCATCTTTGAAATCACTTCGTAGGAGTCCCTTTGCCCATTTGGAAATAGATTGTCTAGGCTTCTTCAACCATTGGGTATTTATTAGGTTTTTGGCCTTGTTGGGATTAGCGTCAAAGACTTCTTGTGCTTTTTGTATAGAGATGTCAATGTATTTCTCCATTTGAGGAACCTTAAACACAATGTCAAAGAAGTCAGGGTCGAGTCTTAAAATCTCGTGCCCAGAAGAATCGATCACACTTCTGCTTTCCCTGATGTAATGAGATGCCACTTGAACAACAAATTCCGTATTGTGTGCAACAGTAGGGAACATAGCTACCAAATGCAGGTTACTGTGTACAATTGCTCTCATCAGGTCAGGAAGAGGCTTCATCTGAGTTTGCTTTGCAAAATCAACCAAGTCTTGATGGCCAACCTCTGTGTCTTTTATTTCTTCCACCTTGGAAACCACTACAGTCGGCGGATAGACTCCTTGATATTTATATTTCATTTTGCCTTTTGTTTTTGAAGAAGACGAAGGTTTTCTGGCAGTCATCAAGAGCAACTGAAACTTTGATCAATCAACTTTGAAGATCTTTATGAATAGAGACTGCAAAGTGTCGAGCCAGAACAAACGTTAGTCGTTAAGTAGCATGGGAATGCGCGAAATGAGCAACGATGATGAGCAAGCGTGGAGCAGATGACAAGGCACACAAAACGATGCACAAAATGGAAGGAGCGAGGTTCAGAACGAAGCTTGCAAGTTTGAAGTACTTCTGGGAAAAAATTGTGAAAATTGTAAGGCGCACTTTTTCAGCGCTCTTACACTTTGAAGAATTCACTTTGATGCAGGGGCGTTGAAAAACAGCGCTCCTGCACTTTTCAGTGTTTAGACAAAAAAGTGAAATGTTAGGGCGCACTTTTTCAGCGCTATGACATCTCTCACAATGAAGTTAACAATTGATATGGCGTTGAAAAGGTGCGCTTCTTCGTTTGGGAAGGGCAATGAAACATAATGTGATTCTTTGGCAATATGGAAGTATTGAAAGGGTTAAAAGCAACACTTGAGAACGCATTTTGAAGTGCATCAGATCTTCACCTATTTCCATTTCAAAGTATCGGCATAAGAAATATGTGAAGAGACCAAAATACGCGGGTAAGAATGGCTAAAATGAAGGAAGGCAAACGTGTATGTGCAAGAGATCACCGCCAAAGCAAACGATGGCGACATAAATGCGTGATGATAAACCATAACGCGAATAGGGCAAGAGGAAAAACGTGATAAAAAATTTACAAGACTCCATACCAATGGCGAAATAAAGAAAACGCGTGGTGAAGAAAAACATGAGAAGAAAACAAAGATAAACAAAAACGCATATGTAAATCTCTAAAACGTGCACAAAATAATGAAGGAGAATGAAGAGAAAGTAGGAAGAACAACTTACCAAGAGAAAACGCGAAATTTGATTGAGAGGAACTTCAGATTATCACGAAATCAAGTAGCGCTCGTTCCACGAATAACCCCCCTATGAAACTTGTCCGTTTCCTAGGTTTGTGAAGTTCAAGCACGCAAAATGAGGTGATTTTTGATCCACCTTGAAGAACGTTTCAAAGCCTCAAACAGTCAATTTGAGCATCCCCCTACGTTCACCTCGTGAAGACCTTCAGAACGAGTACCTTTGCAGGCTCTCACTGTTGATACTTAGTAAATTGTGAAAAGTACAGTTGTCTCCAAAAACATCGCTCTACTTCTTTCTGGAAAATTCACTAAGTGTCAAAAGTGCAAGGGCGCTAAAAATTAGCGCCCTTGCACTTAAGTGATTTTGTTTTGATGCAAAGGTGCTGATTTTTAGTGCCCTTGCAATTTTCTTCCTGACTTAGTCATTTTTGACTAAGGCGTCTTTTTTCTCCTCTTTTGCACTTTTCACTGAAAGTGCCTTAATTCATGCCTCATTAAATGGGCGACTTGAGTTATCTTTTTAACACTTCTAAATCACTTAAAAGTGATTTTGTCTTTCCTTTTCTTCACTTTTAACATTTGATTTTCACTCCTCTTTGCTGGGCGCACATCTACCTCCTCCAAAAACGTGTTTTTTGTGAAGATCTCCATCTTGGTCGAGCTAGGTTTTATGTGCTTGTTTCAGGTACGTTTTTATTCTTTTCTCCCTTCGTTTCTTCTTCTCATGAATGCGTTTTATCTTACCAAGATCTGTGAATGCGTGTTTTTGTGTTGTGACGTTTTCTTTGTTCTTCTCCAAAACGCGTTTTTCTTCTTTCCTTTTTATCTCTTCTTTCTCCTGCTCACATGTTGAGTTTCATGTTCTTCAAAAAGCGTTTCATGCTCTCCAAAACCGCGTGAGTCCATGGATGGATTATTATTTGGGTCGCTTTGATGTTTTGTTGTTACGCCATTCTTCCAAAACACTTTTTGAATGCACTTCTTTTGATCTCTAAAGTTTATTTCTTTCCCCTGGTTTCAATGACTATTCTCATACGCGGGTTTGTCAATATGAACTTGTTTTTGAGAATAGGGTTCTCATTATTGTGAAGAAGTTTTACATTTCAATCTCTAGCGCCGTTTTTGAAAGCTTCTACAACAAAACCCAAGTTCTACACTTTTCTTTCCAAGTGACATGAAGTTCTCATGTTTGGGCGTGCTCTTTATTCAACATTGCACCACGTTCATCCATAAGCCAAATGCTGAAGCGCTCAAATGTAACGCCATCACACTTGCAAACTTCATGGAAAAAGTGTCAGGGCGTTGAGAAGTGCAGAGGCATTGATTTTTAGCGCCACTGCACCAAATCTCTGTAACGTGCACAAAATAATGAAGGAGAATGAAGAGAAAGTAGGAAGAACAACTTACCAAGAGAAAACGCGAAATTTGATTGAGAGGAACTTCAGATTTCTCAAAAACATGTTTTACAGTTTGAGAAGATTTCGCCTAGCATGAAGGAATGAAGTTTGAAGATTTTAAACAATGAAAATGAAACAATAAAACACTTTTAAGTAAATGGGAAAACCAAAAACCTAACTCAAGTCGAGCAATTAATTTAGGCACAAAAAGTGGCATGATGAGCGAAAAATGTAAAACGCATGAAGAAACGCGCCAAGGCAAGAAAATGACTAAGTCAAGATAAAAAGTGTAAGAGCGCACTTTTTCAGCGCTATTACATTTCAGTGACAAACACTTTCATGCAGGGGCGCTGAAAATTAGCGCCCCTGCACTTTTCATACTTAGCCAATTTTTGGCTTGTGAGTAGGAGCGCACTTTTTCAGTGCAACTGCATCTTTCGCAATTTTAACTAAGTATGAACAGTGAGGCTTCACGAAGGAGTTTGTTTCGAAGGTCTTCGCGAGGCGAACATAGGGGATGCTCAAATTGACTATTTGAGGCTTTGGAATGCATTTTGAGGTAGCTTGAAAATCACCTCGTTTTGCGTGCTTGAACTCCACGAACCTAGGAAACAGACAAGTTTCGTAGGGGGGGTATTCATGGAACGAGCGCTGCTAGATTCCGTGA
>VDFB02364075.1:0-12376 GCA_007258455.2 Sequoia sempervirens | reverse complement strand
GATGAAATTTGTAGAGATCCTTCCTCCTAGAATGCGGGCGTGAAAATGAGGGTTTTTGGCCACGGGCAAAGCTGAGAAACAGTAAAAAGAAAATGATACACATTTCATCTTTTTTTTTCTTTTGAAATCACATAATGCAAGCGCGTTATATCTTTCCAAAAAAATTCCCATTTGGCCACAAAAGTGTGACCAACTTCATGCACCCGCCCATATATTTCCATGGATTGACCTAGTACAACATATTTTGTAGGGAAATAATGGTAACCTCACAAAGTACTCATAAATATGACTATCTTTAAGATAGAAGAAAGGGGGAAGGAATATACATAAATTAATGAATTAAATAGTAGAATTTATAAATTTCCAAATCAAACCTATAGATAGATGTCAATTTCACAAATATTTTTATTTTTATGAAACATTACAAATAGATAAAATAATATTCTAATTAGTGTTTTACTACTTATTTTCAATCATTGACTTGTCTTTCTAATGAGACAATCTTTCTTTGTTTGATTGCTTAATATTGTTGATGTAATGCCATAATGTGTGGCATTACTATCTATGGTATGTGAGGTGGAACCAACACTCTCATATGCATTCATTAGATTCTTTATAATATGTTTGTTACTTGAAGCATCTAATGTTCCTAGACCAAGAATCTTCGTGATGGGTTTAAATTTTAGATTTCTCATTATTTCAACAAATAATTGACATCTTTCATTTTTATTTAACTTTTTAAAAAATAATCTCCATATCTTATTGGCATATTTTTGGTAAGTATGCTTTGGAATCTTATCAACCATTGGTCTCAAAACATTTCATTAATATCAATTAAAAACTTAGGCTTTCAATGCAAAATTATAGGAGGTATTGTCAATGGAAAAATATTTGGATTTTCTTCACTGATGAGTTGGGATGGGATAGATGGCATAACTTCAATTTGAGATGGAAAAGATGATGTGCATTGAACTTGAGATTAAAAATATGGTGTACCTTCAACTTGGGATGTGAAAGATGATCTGTCTCCAACTTGAGATGTGAATGAAGAAGTACTTTTGACTTGAGATACAAAATATGGCGTGCCTCCAACTTTGGGATTTATATTCCTTATTACATGAAGCTTTTGCATTTGTTGCCTTTATGTCACCAAATTCTTATCTCTTTTACCTTGAGTGGATGCTTCATGTTCTTCTTCAATTGGAAGGAAGGATATGTCTTATTCTATGGTGTTCAATTTCCTAAGTTCATGAAGTAGCCTCATTCCTTCTTTTTTCTACACATTCTTGACTTCTCACTTGTTTGATGCTAGAGTCTTTTCTCATTTCCTTAGCATGATGATGAATCCTATATATATCATGAATAAGGCATAGAGATTAGTTCCATCACAATATAATAGAGAAAATGAATCACATACACAAATCTCAATCTAATCTTAAAACTACCATTATAATCTTTAAAACTACTTTTGAAACCTTTTGAAAATCACTGAAATCACTTAAACTCATACTATCACATGCTAAAACACTTATAATAACCAAGGGATGGTCATAAAAACCAATTATTAAAGTTTCTCATACACAAAAAAATGAGAAAAATAAAGAAAATATGACTATCATAAGTTTATTAGGACTTTTATAGGTCTCTCAAGATTGTCATAAGATTCTCAAGACTATCATAAGTTTTGTAGGACTATCACAAGTCTCTTAGGATTGTTATAGGTCTCGTATGACTGCCATAGGTCTCTTAAGGCTATCATAGGTATTTTAGAACTATCATTTAAGTTTCTTAGTATATAACCATGTAAGGATAAATAGCAATGAATGTAAAGAATACACTATATAACAATCACAAGAATATTTCTACCTTCTATACCCCTTCACAAAACAATTGTATACATTCCAAACTTTGATTATAGACACTACTAGCATATATACCTTTTAAAACTCATGATAAAAAAATATTCCTTATAATATAATATTTATTATTAACATATATATCTTTAAAAAAATATTTTAAAAATAGACATCTCAAAGAAAAAAAAACTCTCCACATACTTTCTATAGAATTTTTAAAGATATATATAATACTTATTTTACTTAAATCACATATTAAAAAGCTTTTAGTTTTACAAAATGTTAAACATAAAGGTCAACTACTTTATCTTCCACTCTAATACGGCCAAAAAGGATACACAGTCAATTTACACGGAAAGGAGGGCTACAAGTTGTATGCTCTTCCACGCTGATACGTTCATGGCCATCAACTACACTTCTATTCAATAATGCCGGCTTGGATTGTTTTCCACCAGCTATTCATTATTACGTCTCCGCGTGGTCCAGTAGGTAACATCTGCATCCATTTTCCACTTTCAATAACTTCTCTCTACCTACCACTAGCCGACCTAAAATAAACAGCCACTAAGCTATGAATATGAGTACTTATGCTACCTAAATTTGATGGGCGTATGGCTGTATTTAATTATTTTAATTCTAAAATACATTTACAGTTTTAAGTTCTTATTACATCGAAACTGTATATTTTAGTTCACATTTCTATATAATTATTCTAATGTAAGACGAAATCTCTTCGCTCACAGAACACAGGCATTAAAACCCAACTTTTCAACGCGTCACGTCACAATGCAGAGAATCTTACACGCTTTTTTGTCAGAGATATTTAAAGGCTAAATTAATAATATTTTACAAAATCTTTGGAATTTTTAAATGGCATTAAATGTGCGGACAGAGTCCGCGTGATCCATCAGGTAAAATGAAATGAAAGGCTGCTTTCTGAAAGAATTCTTCAGGGGAAAACAGCATGCAGATCGCCTACCGTGCAAAGTATTCACAGTTGTTCTGTGTTGTACTCTTTTTATGTATTGTTTGCAGCTCAGCGCAAATATGCAGCAGCAATAATTTTACAAGCGCTAAGTTTGAGAGTAATTTGAACATAGTTATTAAGAATCTTGAAAACAATACAGCATCATCAAATGGTTTCAATACTTCTGTCTCCGGCCAAAGTCCATACACAGTTTATGGTCTCCTCCAATGTAGGGGAGACACAACTGTGGAGGAATGTCTCAGCTGTTCACAAGACGCAAATACCACCATTCGTCAGAGTTGTGGAAACGCCAGCGGAGGTAGAACTTGCCTGGACAAGTGCTTCATACGCTACGAGACGTATTCCTTCTTCGGAAAACTAGATACCGATTCAAGGATTTATTACCGTTTAGACAGCAAGATCACAGATGAGTCTGATGTGTTTAGTACGGCAGTAAAGGAGCTTTTCACAAATCTGTCAGATGAAGCCCTTCGATCCCCAATTCGATATTCTTCTGGATCAACAACTACCTCTACATTTTATCAGATAAACGGTCTGCTTCAGTGTTGGAGGGATTTGACTTCTGCTGAGGACTGCAAAATATGCTTAACAAATGCAATTCGTGATCTGTTAAGTGTGACCTTGACGAACAATGGAAGCTTTCAAGGAGGACTGACCTGCGCCGGAAGTTGCATTGCTCGTTACGAAACGTACACATTCTTTAATCCTGCCCCTCACCCACCGCCGTCTCCCCTCCAATTGCTTTCTCCACCACCGATTCAGCAGCCACCGTTATCGTCTCCAACACCAAGTAGTATGCATACTAATTACTTTACGAGCTAATTTTAATTACCCTAGTATGCTATTGCTGACAAATTCCATAGAAGAGGAATGTGATGACAATATTTAATATAGGGTTTATCCGCATGACCTATTACAAACAAACCCAAAACCCAAATCAACCCTTAGTCATGCCGATAAATCCCATATATATATTATGTCTGCTATAAATGCTGTTTCTAGTTCATTTTAATTATTCCTTAATAATCTTTAAATAACCAAAATAGGGTTTATTTTGCTTTGTGAAGTTAACATGCAAATTAACCTCGTGTGCAGAAAAATCTCCAAACAAAATAGGTATAATTTTGGGTATTGTCGGCGGCTTGTTGTTCATGTTACTGTTATGCCTGTTGACAATCCGAAGAAAATTCAAGTCAGTGTCATGGATGCCAGCCCTCTTAAGGAAAGGTATTTTTTCGGCGAGATTTTCTTGAATTTGTCATACATTTGTCTCAAAAAAATTCTTTGCTAGTAAGGGTATTTTAAGGGATTCAAAAACTTTTCGCTTTTTATCATCAAATTGTGGTGAGAAAGAATCTTTCTAGTTAGAAACAAATTTGTAATTTTTTTTCCACCTGTTCCATTACTTATCCAGAGAAACTAGATAGAGAGGAAGACTCAGCGATCAGCGAGGAGCAGGAGATAATTTTTAATTTGGAAAACATCAAAGCCGCAACTAGAAATTTCCATGAAGATAACAAGCTTGGACAGGGAGGATTTGGCGCTGTATACAAGGTAACATGACCCTAACCGATTATGTTTTCTTGTTTAAGACAAGACTATTAAATTGAACAAGGTTACTTATTCATTCTTTTAAGCCTATTTTAGTATTTTAATTTGTTTTGTTGGAAATAGAGAAAATATGAATGGAAGATTGGAATAAGTCCCGAAGCCATACTAATCGGACATCCAATGTTTGCTTTTATTTTATTTTGTTTTGATTTTGAGAGTAGATCTGTTCGCAATTCAGGATTTTCACATATCTACAGTCATTGTTTTACATAGACTTGTTCAAATGTTTACTTGGATGTGTTATCTGGGTAAAAATTGTCCAGTCTGCTAGATTATCTACTCAGATATCTTACTTTTAGTCACTTCTACAGAGAGATAAACTGCTCTGATGATCTTCTAGCAAATTACAGATTCAATGATATGCTTAAGGGGGAGGAACCTAATCTCTGATATCCTCTTCTGTGGGAAGGGTTAATTGATCTGTTGACAAATGACTGGTCTTACGCCACAAATAATCTCTGCCCATTTCTGTTTATCGAGTGGGGATTATTTTTTTTAGAGGGGATTATTTTTGTTTCTAGCTGCCGCTCACTCTCAGGGCTTTCTCTGTGGTTTGGAGTTTGCTTATAACTTGAAACTGGTGCCTTGGTGGTCTACACCCTGTTTCTGCTTCAGATGGGGATCCTCACTCTTGATTCCCTGTGGTTGTTTTATGCCTCTGAGATCACTTGCTCTGCAGCTTCTACTTGTCATAATTGGCCCTTGTCCTGTCTCTGTTCCAGCGTTCATTGCTCCAGGATCATGTCTTTGCTGAGTGTTATGGTTTCCTCTGGCACTTTAGCGTTTCTGTTATGGTTCCCTCTGCTTCCATTTATGCTGGTTGTTTGGCTCTCCTTATTCAGGTCTTTGGCTTCAGCAGCTCTGTCTGCTTCTGCTCGATGCTGGCTGTTTGTTCTCTTTCTTCTTACTGGAGCTGTTCTTTACTTCCGACTGATTATGATTTCTCTGTTATTTGATTTTCTGTGTGCTAGCAGTCTCTACCTTGATCTTCGTGATTATCCTCTGAGAGCCCTTTTCCCTGTTTAATTTATCACAAACAAGTTTGAATCAGTATTTTACTTAATTCAGAGTTCTGGTGCTTCTTTACATATTTATGTGTTTTCTTTTATGTCAGGGCACAATGCCAAACGGAGTACAAATAGCAGTGAAGAGACTTTCCGTTCAATCGTTGCAAGGAAAGAAGCAATTTCTAAACGAGGTTAAGCTGGTGGCAAGAATTCAACATCGTAACCTTGTGAATTTACTTGGATGTTGTGCAGAGGGATCAGAAAGATTGCTTGTTTACGAGTTCTTGTCTAACAAGAGCCTTGACAAAATACTATTTCGTAGGTTTATTCCGTCTGAATTTAAAATTAGCGTCATACAATATTTGTTCTCTGTCTGCGCCAATTAAGTGAAGTCATTTATTTGGAGGTATGAATACAGATCCGCAGCGGAGCAAAGAGCTTGATTGGCCGAAGCGATTGAACATCATACTTGGAGTAGCGCGTGGGCTTCTATATTTGCATGAAGATTCTCAGTTACGGATCATTCATCGGGATATCAAAGCAAGCAATATTTTGCTTGATGAGAAAATGCAGGCAAAGATATCAGATTTTGGTTTAGCAAGGTTGTTTCATCTAGATGAGACTCATGTCAACACAAGGGTTGCAGGAACACTGTAAGAGTTATGGTTATTTGTTTTTCCTTGCAAATTATTTTTAATTTTAAATTATTTCTACACCCAAAAAAACAATTTAAATTGTTTTCAAGATTGTTGTTTAAGTTAAATTGCCTAATAATTCTTTCTGATTATACAGTGGTTACATGGCTCCAGAGTATGCTCTAAGAGGACAACTATCTGCCAAAGCTGATATCTATAGTTTTGGCATTGTCATTTTAGAAATTATATGTGGAAGAAAGAACAGCGATAGTAGATTGCCTCTTGAATTTCAAAGCCTCGTGGAATGGGTAAGATAAAAATAAGATATGTTAATACAACTAATTTTTTAAAATTATATACCTTATGAAGATTAGTATGAATCATTTTTTATGCAGGTATGGAGATCTTACAAGGGAGGAAAGATTATGGATGTGATTGACAAAACATTAATGCAAAGTATTCCTAATGAGCAAGCTTCAAGATACATTCATGTGGGTCTTTTATGTACACAAGCAAATCCTTCACTTCGCCCACCAATGATCAATGTATATGCAATGCTTTCAAACCCTTCTACAACCAACTTACCAGATCCCACAAGCCTGCTTATATAAGTATTACACAAAATAATGTTCCACTAAATACATCAACATCAACATCTACAAGCACAACTTCATCTAATTCATCAGGTACTCAATTAATTTATCCATCTATCAATGATGCAACTGAAACAGATTTAGGTCCTAGATAATCCCACTCTGTTTCTAATTTATTGTAATAGTAGAGCTTACGTATTCAGTGACATGTATACCAAATTCTTAATGCTAAATTAAAATACATTTATTTTTGTGGTGCCAAATCTACCTTTAAATTGAGGGTGATCATGATATTTTTCCATGAATGTTTATATTTCTTTTTTATTACATGAATTGAATAGCTATCATATTATGTTAATTGTATTAAAAATAACACCACATAGTCTATAATACTAATATTTTATAATATAATGATGGTTTAGTAATTAAATGTAATTTTTTCAAAAAGATAATTTGTACTGTTATTTATATATAATTTAATAGAAGAATAGATAATGTTTTCCTATTAGAAAGCAAGAATGAGAAATGTCACCAATTTACTTATATTCACTACAATGTGAATTATGAATTAATATTGATTAAATGCAAGTTTTAAAAAAAAAATTCCTCTTGTTAACATCTATAGACAACTTAATAGAAAAATAGATAATGTTTCCCTCTTAGAGAGTAAGAATGAGGAAATTCCTTGATTCATTTATATTTTCTACCATGTGGATGGTGAGTTAATAATAATATTTTTTAAGAAAGTTATTAATTTTTTTTTTTAAATTATTGCTATATTATATTTTAAAATTAAATATTCTCAAAATTATTAATAACGTGAGCATATAAAATTCTTAACACCTATTTATTTTATTTTGGTAAGTGCTACAAGAGGGGTTAGCTCCCTATATTGATATAAACAGATAAATACATAGCCATATGACATCAATTAGTGAAACCGATAACCCACACCCTCAACAATCTCCACCACCTAGTCCACCACACTTTCCTCGAATTGGAAAGCCATTTTGTGAATGGAACCAACCAAATCGAATGCTGGCTTAAAAAAGCCAAAAATTCAATCACAGAGTACCATCGAGGCCACCATACTCCAATATCCACTTGAAACCGATTACCTTCGAATTTGCAATCCCAACTTGGTCAGGAGTATCAGTATGAACCACCACCACACTTGAAGAGCCATTGCACTCAAAACCTGTTGAGATATCCTCTAGTCCATTGTGCTCATTCACAACCAACCAGACACCACATAGTTTGCTCAAACACATGGTACCACCAAAATTCTTAACATCTTATTCTAATATGTTTTTATATAAAAATTCAAATATGATTTAAATTATTAATTTAATGAGAATATGAGTACATATTATGTATGTATAAAATTTCCTTAGTTTATTATTGTAACTTATATATGTAATATTAAAATTCATACATGTGATAACTTAATTCATCATTGTCTTTTCATTTAAGCTCATTTATATTTGAATCTATGTTGTTTGTATCCATGCATATTAACATACCTTATCTATATGTTGCACCTATGCATGCATTCACATCCATACATCCATTACCCAACTCATAATTTAAACCTCTTTATCTAAAATCAATCAGGTACAACATGTGGGATTGATCCCACATCACATGAAATTGATCTAACATTGAAAAAGTTTACATTTAAAATTTGTTAACTCTTGTCAATTTCATTATCACATTGAGTTGCCTTGATATATGCTTTGTATGATTTATCTATATATGGAATGGTATTCAAATGTATTGAACGTGGATAAATTATTATGATTATTTATTGAAAACTCACTATAATAACCTTTCAATTTAGAGTACTAAAAGGTAGTTTAGATTTGCATTATCATTCTAGAACATTTACATGACTAAAGAGTATTGTCTTTAATTTTTATATCTATAAAACCTTGATCTAACAAAGGCTTTGGAACTAGGAGAAGAGAACCATTACAATCCAAGGATTTGTCCCAACATGTTTTTGAAATACTACCAAATCTTACTACTCAATGGATAGTAGAGAATTTGGTGAATTATAAATTAAAAACTATGCAATTTCCCTAATTCAACCTATGGTTTATAAGATGTATTTATATCATGTTGATATGACCTAGTTATACAAGATCAACCCACCAAAGGATGACAAATTATTCTAATCCTAAGGTAAATTATAGATAGAGAATATTTTTTTATTCATCAAGAAATAAATTTTTTGTGCAAAATTAGATTAATTTCTCATGTTTAGCTTTTGATTTGAGTGTACAATCTATCCCATTAAATTTTATGATTATAACCACAATTTATTTGTTTTATTGTACCTAGTTGTCATTATATTTAATCTAGGTTATTCTATGTTGATTTGTATGCATTTGATTTTATTAGCCTTGATAAAACTTATGGAAATGTTATTTTACTTTATATTAGTAGTGAAATCATCCATGTTTACACCCATAAGTTTTAACCATAGTTTTATTCCTTTCCTTATATAAGGTATTCTAGATCTAATGTTATTATGATTTTAAAATTCATTTCAAGTTTCTTAAGGTTTGGTTTCATCTATGTTTGTGGCTTTATAAGAGTTTGTATATTGCATAATGTCACTTATCTTTTATCTCATCCTCTCACCTTAGGAAAATATACCTAAATGGCATATTTTAGGTCTCATTCCATTAAAAATATAAATGTACACATCTCATATTTTGATCATTCCCTATTTTTTTGTTACACATCATCCTTTCATTCTTAATATTTTTATTATACTTTATGCTATGTATCAGGATGTATTCTCAATGGAGGTATTTTTTCATGTATTTGATATCTATTTTAAATTTCAAGTTGGATAGTGTTCATCTTGCACTTTTAGAAACACTTACCTCACTTGAACTCATGATTTTCATAGTAATCACCCCTCACCTATGACTTGTGATATTGATGACCATATACGTACTGAGGAGTTGTCATGTGATAGCGATGCATTTAGCCTAATGATTATTGAGGATTTTACAACTAATATGCCTATATATGAGATTGTTAAATCCTATGATTATATTCCCTCCACATGTGCTATGTACTAGATATAATGCATATGCTTATGAGTCATCATATGCTTCATCTCATATTGAGTCTAGCACAATTCCTAATGCTCATGCTTTCATTACACAATAATAATATTTTATGGATAGGCATACTCTTATGGGATGTAATGCACATGCTCAATCTAACAATATCCTATTCAAAATGCTTCTTTTAGATTTGATGTGCCCCTCAAAACCACATAGAAAGATATTAAAATAGGTATTCACATGCATTAGTGTTTTATCTAATATTATTCCCAATGAATTACTTGTAGTATTTCAACTTATACTTCAAGGTAGAACTCAAATCTCATATGCACCTCATAAGTTACCACTTCTACACATGATTAAGGAATAAAAGGTTAGTTTTGAACACATGAGTATTAATGGGCAATGCATCTAGATCATGAATATTTATAGTAGTTCTAAAGTAGATGTGATCAAGGTTAACTATTATAATCTCCTTGAATTTGAAATAACCATTCAATAGTTTGACAAGTAATACAAGAATTTCCTAATTATACTATGTTAACTATCATTTAAATCTCATTACTTAATTAACACAATTTTCTATCAAATATCTAAAAAAATTTAGATAAATATCATTTTAGAACATTTTTAGAATTTCCATCTACATAAATCATTATTCGTGAATGATCTCATAAATATTGTTACTTAATCAACACAATTTTCTATCACTCTCCTTAATGTTAAGACCACTTACTTATTCAATTGTCACCTTATACACAACCAAGGAAAAAGAGAGGAGTAAAGAGCTCATTCCATACAATATTAGAAACTAAATTATTGTTATTTTCCTTAAACCACATAGTTAAAGAGCTAACTACAAAGTCAATTGACCCGGAACTCCATGGTCGTCCTCTTTAATTGCTACTTTGTTTTCCACTTCCAACTGCTACTTGTACGCGTTGAATTAAATCTGGGCCAGTTTTTCTCCCGCACTTTCCGTTGAACAGTTGCTAGAAACTCTGTAAAAACAACTTCTGTTCATATTTATTTTAAAAGAAGGAACAAGGAATTCAATCAATTCAGTATTTTAGAATCTTCTTCTTATGCTTTCTTGATCACTCAATGTTGAGCAATGCTATATAAGTCTTGCAAATGCATTATAATTTCCAGCTTATAATTCTATAATTTTTTTATACAACTATGGTGTTCGTAGATCATTATTTCAGTATAGTGTAAGTGATGTTTTTCAAAAAAAATTCAATTAATATCAGAATAGGTTTTAAAGGCTTTATTGTGCAAGTAGCAAGTTCATACTAACAATACACTACAGAATGGCTAATGGCAGTAGCTTATCATTTTAGCTTTCATTGTTTACAGAAGACAATTATGATTAGTAGAGTATCAAACTAAAGATTCTATTATTATCTTAAGATTTATAGAAATTAATAGAAAATCCCTATTATTATCTTAAGATTTATAGAAATTAATAGAAGTGGGATACATCAAATCTGTAAATCAAAATGCTTTCAATGCTTTGATGACATATCAATGAATTCAATGGAAAAAAGACAAAAATAAAGACAACTGAGCTCTAATCACTATTCAATCTACATTAGATATTTCAATTTTTCTATGTATAAAACCAAAATATGTATATAAGCCTTTGCAAGTTACATATCAAGGATATAACAAAGTTAGATTGGTAAGACTTCAAACCTTTTGAAGAGATTTTGAAAATATAAGGATGAAACAAGTGAGTTCATTCAAGATTCTATTGTAAAGACTCAAGGTATTATGAACCAATTTAGAACTCAAGGGGAAATTTTCATAGAATAGAAGATTGTAGAGAAGATTCTAATATATTTTCCTCCAAAATTTGAGCTAGTGGTGAGAACTATCGAAGAAAGAAAATATCTAACTGAATTCAAAGTGGTAGAGGTAGTAGATTCTTTGCAATCTTATGAGGATTATATACAAAATTATATAGAATTTAATGGAAGATTTCAAATCTTTTTGTAAGAGTTGAAGAAAAATTTACAACTCTTTTATCTCAATCAAATAAATCTCAAGGATGACCTTCTATTAGTAGAGGATATAGTAGAGGAAGAGGAATAGGAAATAACAAAGGAAGAGGAAGAATTTCGGTGGATCAAAAAAGCATCCTTGATGCTAGTATTGTGAATGGTATGGACAATATGGGTCTAAATGTAGAAAAAAAGAAATTTGGCTTGAATAAGTCAAAAGCCAACTATATTGAAGAGTCTTTTGAAGATGCAAGTACTCCACATTATTCACATGTAATTTAGTAAAAGAACATAAAAAATGTGTATGGTTCATAGATAGTGATTGTCCAAATCATGTGGTAGATAAATCTAATATCTTGATCAAATTGGATAAATCAATGAGCTCAACTAAGTAAAATTTAGTGATAATAAAAAGGTTGATGTGATAGAAAAAGGTACTCTTTCTATAAATATTAAGGAAAAAGAAACCAAGTATATTAATAATAATTTACATGTGCCAAAATTATAGCATAAAATTTGAAGTATTGTGTAGCTTATAAAAATATTATAAAGTTGTGTTTGAAGATAACCACCACAAAACATTTGATAAATTATCTA
>VDFB02364072.1:0-17380 GCA_007258455.2 Sequoia sempervirens | reverse complement strand
AAAACATCCATTCTCATCTCATTTTATCCTCTAAGCAACAAATTCACACTCTCTAAGCATTCTTTCCATTCTACTTCACCCTCAAGCAGCATTTCAGCACTCCATTGCAGCAATAGCACTCTATCAGCTCCACATTGCAAGTGTGAAGCAAGCCATAGAAGTGTGGGCTTGGACTCTTGCGAGACCTCCCTTCATCACAATTGCGGTTGTGGTGACTTTGCCAAGTCCATATTCTCCTCCATTGGCTAGTGAGCTTTTGGGTGGAAGAGGTAACGTTTCGCTCCTCTCCTTTGTGATTTGATTGAGTAGCATTGTATTGTTTTGTAGTGTGTATTGCTCTCCTTTCTTTCCTTTATCGCATATTCTACTTCGTTGCTTTCTGGTTGTCCATGGAGGTGGAAACACCAAAACGGGGGTCTAACTGAGGCAGGCCCCTATACAGCCCCAACAATTTTCCCTTTCTTGCTTGTCTGTAGGTGAAAGTACATGTGAAGCTCGCTGGTGAACAAACACTTTTGTGAGAGTATCTTCATCACCCTAGTTCTTATTTACTTGCTTTATCATTTTAGTATCTATTTCCTATACTTTCTCATTCTATTTTTACCATCTAGATTAACTAGCTAGGCTGACAGTAGGTTATGTGGTAGTTTTTGTTGTGCTTTCTATTTTTTGATTGTACAGACGCCAACACACCTGAGAGACGCCAACGCATCGCTCTGTTGTCCCAAAACTGCCCTATCATCCTTGGACAGAGAGTTGTCTAAGACATAGTACCAACTCCAAAAACTAGCTTGCCTAGCCCAAACTTAAGTTCAGGATTTGTAGGGTGATAGAAGTACATGATAGTCCTCATCATTCTCAATCCTTGTCTCAAGACACCTTTTAGAGTGAGGTAAGTTAGGGCAGCCCTCCACTCTTGGCTCTCTGTGACCTAGAGCCTTGACGTGGTTGGTCCCCCTCTCTTACAGTTGGAAAGCCTAAAGAAATCTGAGATGAACTTCTTAGAGGTTACAAACCCCAAAAACTACATTTGGTTGCCTGAAATACTAGGCGCCCCTGGCCTGCAAAGGCACTTTTCTGCTCCTAACTTAACCATTTTTAATGTTCGTTTGATCTTCGATTGTCGGCATTTGACAGGTCCTCTGAACTAGCAGATGGATTCGTTCTAGAGCTAGACTAAACCCAGGATGAATCTCTTGGAAGTGACTAACCCTAAAAAGTGGCTTTGAATGGCTTAATTTCGATGAGCCCTTGGCCTGGAGGGGCACTTTTCTTTGCCAAAGTTAGCCATTTTTTGATGATTCTCGTGATTTGCAATTTGCCCCTTTGATGAGACATTTCTACTTGATATGCAATTTCGGGTGTTTGATGGATCCATTGAATTGGCTGATAGATTAAATGGAAAGCCTAAAGAATTCTGAGAAGAGTAACCAGTTTTGCAAACCCTAACGACTAACAGTAACTTTTCATGGCTCTAAATCCTAGGTGACGCTTTTGTGCTCCAATGTTAGAAATTTTTCGATGATTCTCAACCTCCTCGTGCCTTGCGTTTACCATCTCGTCGACTACATTGATCGCTGTTGTTGACGTGCTAACTGTGTTCACCGTTTCGCGTGCGTGACCTACAATGACTAAAAATTTGACTAAGGCATTGATTGCCAAGTGCCTCCCTTGAAATAAGGGGTCCAACTTTTCCAGACTTAGAATATTTTTTGCAATTTTCAACTTTTTGAATTCCCCTCCTCCACTCACCGGTTTTCAAACAAATTTTGTCGTAGATCATTTTGTGCAGTGTTTGAGACTTAGATTCTGACACCTGGTATCTGGCTATCCTCCATTGATGACCTCGGAAGTCCTAACTTTTTTTCTGAAAAAGCGAAATAATCCCACTAGAGAAAAACTGGCTTTTTGACGATTGTGACTAGACCAGTGTGATCATGACAAAGAATCAACCAATAAAAATCAATTTTAGCCATTTCTGCAAAGATTCTATTTTTAGGGTTTTTTTCTAAAAATAGGGCTTGAAACCCTAATTTCAAAATTTTCCAAAATTTAGCCAGCATCCTTTTGACAATAAACCTAGAAAATCCCTATGGTCCGTTTATTTTTCAAAAATTTCTAAAAATAGAAAATTGTTAATTTTAGAAATTTTGTCCTTTGACTTTTTGACAACCATTTTACAAGAATTTGATCATTTTTACCAAAATGCCTTAATGAAACAAAAAATTTAATTTTGGGTACAACAAAACAAAGATGTAATTTCTAGTAGATATGCATCCCAATGTGGTGGATCTGGAATGATGATAGCAATATCCTAATGCAAAGAATCGATGGAACTCATGAATGAGTCAACACCAAATTCAGATGTAGCAACAGGTATTGTGGGAGATGAGATCTCAATGCAAGCCATCCAACTACATTGTTCATCCCCAAATTATGATGTCTCACAAGATGTCTAAGTGAGAGTAAATGATGTTTTTGCATGTGTTGGAAATAGAGGATCAAGTAAGGCAATCCATGTCTAAGAAGAATTTGTTCCATTTCCTCAATTCTATGAAATCGACATTCTTTTGTTGTATGTCTTTTCTTTCCACAATATCCACATTTGATTTTCCATTTATTAGGAGGGTTACAAAGAAAACTCAAATGGAAGGGATTTAGTGTGAGAGACATTATCACATGAACCAACAAACTCAAAAGCAGAAACACCTAGATTGCCCCCCTTGATTTAGAGAGCACCCCCAAAATGATTAGTGTTGATTGTAGCTCTCCCCATAACAATGTGCAAGAAAATTTTACAAGTTATGAAGATCAGATGCCAAAATCTTCTATTTATAACTCACAGAGATTTTTACAATTTTGTGATAAAATGGCAACCCAAATCTTAGTTTTACATGCAAAATCAAATTCCTTGCAAAATTCTAATAGAAATCAAATAAATTTGCAAAATTTTGATAAACAAGGTGAAAGTTATGCACCATCAAAATTTGCTTACAATGTTGACTTCAAAGGTTAAAATTTGCTATTAAACAACACGATTTTGAAAACATCAACATCAAAATTTCAGCGATGGAACCAACTTCCTATCAACTATTCACACTTGAAATTTTGATCCCCCATTTGCAAGATATGTTAAAAAAGAAAAATACCCCCCTTCCCTCCCCCCGCCCTTTACAAGCATTTAATAAACTTGACGATTTACCCTAACAAGTAGAAATCAGCATTAAATGCCAGCTACTACAATAGTTGTGTAGTATTTGATGTTAGCAATTTGATGAAATACTTCTAACATTGTATGTTAGAGGCTTAATCGTTCAATAAGTGCTAACAAATTGCATGAAAGCAATGTCAATATATGATAACATATATTGGCGACACTTGACATGGAAACACATTTCACGAGAAAACACTTTGCAAATTTCATGACAGTAGCCGAGTCCCTTTATCACTGATTATATTTGTACATGAGTACCTAACATGGCCTCGTAGCTAGAGTAATTAGTGTAAATAGAATCATTATTTACCTAGTTAGTATTTAGTCATTAGTGTAAATGCTGAGACCCTCCCTGGTTGGATTTTTGATCAACCAACCGCTTCTTGTAGTGGTTTTTCATATGACCAATAATAACACAATAGTGACATGTGATAGTCTTCTTGGAGCTATCCAAACATTTGCCTTGTCCTTTCTGCTAAGAGGAATTGCCTTTGCCTTTGTTTTTGGTAGTAAAAGCCTATTCCACACTTGGTGTGTTGTTGTTGCTCCCAAATTGCTTCTTCCACCTGTCCTGTTGCAAGAGCTTGTTGCACAAGTCATCAAACTTCAAGTCAACATTGGTGGAGGTAATGTTGAGAGTTTTGATGAAGTGCTCGTAGGATCGTGGTAAGCTTTTCAGTGTGATGACCACCAAATCCTCTTCTTCCATCTTACAACCAATGGCCTCCAATTGATCGCAAATGTCTTAGATCTTCATGAGATGATCCTGCAAAGACATCTTGTCATCCATCATAATGGAGAACATATTTTTAAGGAAGAATGCTTTGCCCTTGTCTAAGGTTTCATGTAGATCCTTCAAGTGTTTTCAAATCTCTGCAACAGTCTTGCCAAATTTCTAGAAGCATCTCATCAATGACAGATAATTTGAGAAGCATAACCGCCTTTCAATTACTTCCATCATATATTTCTTGGTCCTTTCCTGCAACTGTGGGACTTATTTTTGTACCTAGAAAAATCGAATCTAGACACTACTACTCGAAAATGGTGAGCATCCTTAGTTTCCAAGTATTGTAGTTTTTACAGTTGAACCTATGGCTGTTTTCCAACATGATGTTAGTCAAAGATGCCATCCCTCTCGTTTACCAAAGGCACCAAAAGCGAGGTCAAAGTTGGACTGCAAAAAATCTGAATTTTTAGTCCAAAAAAAAAATCTGCAATAAAAATACCCAAGTCTGAAACCCTAGGCGCAAGAGACATGATTTTAAAAAATCATCAATATACAGAGCCACAATTTTATTAGTAAAAAAACGCCAAAAAATTATGAAAAACACTGGCAAAATCTAGCCACCTAGTTGCAGCAAATTAAACCTGCGATTTTTTAGCAGAAAATCGCCCAGATGCGATATTTTTGAGAAAAAAACAACATGAAATTTATGAGGAAAACGGCTCATGATTTTTCCTTGCAGAAAACCCTCGATTTTTATTAAAAAAATCAAACAAAAACTTCTAAAAAAAATTCAAAATTTTTTAGGTAAAAAGCCACAAATTTTATTGCAAAAAAATTCACCAAAAAATTACCTCTACTCTGATACCATGAAATGGTAATTTGATTGATTAAACAAGGAGAGGAATACTCCTTAAATAATAAATTACAAGCTAGCTGTGAATAGGTCAATCCTAGAAAGATGATTAGCTAACTAAGTAAATAATGACTCTATTTACACTAAAACCCTTGCAGAAAATATTATCGCTGCATATTAAAGAATTTTCTTTCATCTTAATAAGGAATCACTGCTCCCTCTTAGTAAGTGTTGCTCCTTCATTTGTCATCAGCTATATCTCAAACTTGGGTGATGTCATATATATTTATCTCGAAACACATATCAAAGGGGTCAGCCTCTTATGAATATGTTATTATGAATATGTTTTGTATCAACCAGCAAACAATATATTTCTCTTTCATAGTCAACCATCATAAACATAGACTTGTCTTGCATATATGCCAATAAGCAAAAGTGGTCAGCCACCATTAATGCCAATGAATCTAGCTTCATTTCGTCATTCTCAAATCATCTTGATATCAATGACAATAACATACGATCTCGTCCATACATCTTTTGACATCAATGACAATAGTTACATGCCTCTTTTGACATCAATGACATTTAAATCAATAATCAAGCCAATACATTAATGACAATACTTTGACATCAATGACAACATTTTCAACAATCTCACTTCATACATCTTGACATCAATGACAACCATTCCTATATTTCAACCAAAGAGTTGGAAAGATCTAAGCATCACTGCAAGCATTAGGAGAAGATGTGTCAAGTATCTCTCTTGAACACATTGTTTTGAAAGCACTACCCCCCTCGTTTTGCATGTTTGTCACATGTCTCAATATGACTAGCAAAAAGTCATATTTTGACAAATCAGTGAATTTACTTCAATTAAAAAAGGCAATTCATGATGAGATGTAATGTCCCATTTTTTTAATTAATTTAATTTTGTGGTCAAATTGCCCTTTCCTATATTTTCCATGTATTAAGCAAAAACTGCTAGGGAATTAAATTTAATTAAAATTTGATTATTTGGAACCGAATTAATTATTATTTCTCATTTTCAATAAAAAAGGCCATGCAATTAATAAAATATCATTATTACCAAGGAGGGGCATAATACTAAAGTAATATTGTTATATTTAATGGTCATCTTAGTCGTTTAGTTTACCTTCAGTTAGCTTAGATTGCTTTAAGTTAGTCTTTAGCAACTTTCTGTATATTTCTTTAGTTCATGATTGTTTTTGATTTAGAAACATCGTCTTGTAATTTATTATTTAAGGAGTATTACTCTCCTTGTTTAATCAATCAATTACCATGGTATCAAAGCAAAGAAATTTTTTTGGCAAACTTACCATTTGATGACTTGTGCAAAAAGCTATTGCAGCAGGACAAGTGGAAGAAGTAGTTTGGGAGCAGCAACGACACACCAAGTGTGGAACAAGCTTTTACTGTCAAAGACAAAGGCAAAGGCAAGTCCTCTCAAGAGAAAGGACAATGCAAATCTAAGGATAGCTCCAAGAAGACTATCACATGCCACTATTGTGGTAAGATTAATCATATGAAAAAACATTGCAAGAAGCTATTGGCTGATCAGAAATCCAACTAGGGAGGGTTTCAGTAGAAGGCCCATTTTGCAAAGCATTCTAAGCAAAAGGAATCTGCCTTTATGCATTCATGGCCAAAAGACCAGCAGATCATGTCAAATCATCTACATGGTATATTGATTCTAGAGCATCTTGGCATTTTACACACAGGAGAGATTGATTCACGGTGTATAAGGCTTGCTTCGATTCTATCATCTTTGGTGGTGGAGAAGAGTATATAGTTGTCGGAAAAGGCAACGTTCAAATAATATCAGGTGGGAGAAATCTCATATTTTTCAATGTATAATATGTTCAGGGCATGGAGCTCAATTTGCTCTCTGAGTCAAATTATGCGACATTGTCTGAAGTTGGATATCATCTTCAATTCACACAAGAGCCACATTGTTAACAAGGAGTCCAAGAAAACAAAGTTAGTTGGGCTCGAGGATCATGGCTTGTATAGGCTGGTTGATACTAGAGAGTCTAAGGAGCATGCAATGGCTGCGAAGAGTTCATCCATCAGCACTCTTTGGCATCAGCGGTATGGGCATCTCAACATAGCCTACGTCTCTCAACTAGCTCAAGAGAATTTGGTTGAAGGCTTACCTAAGATTCAGCAGCAAACACATTGTGTATGCAGAGCTTGCCAAGCAAGGAAACAACATCAAACTTCATTTATAGACGAACGAGCTTGGAGAGCATCCAAGGTCCTTCAGCTGGTTCATGCAAATGTTTGGGGACCAATGAATACAGCATCGGTCATTGGTGCCAGGTATTTTCTATTATTTGTTGATGATTTCAATAGGAAAATGTGGGTGTTTTTCCTCAAAGAAAAATCAAATTTCTTTAATGAATTTCAAAAGTTTAAAGCATTAGTAGAAAAAGAGTCAAGATGTCCAATCATCACTCTTAGGTCAGATAATGGGGGTGAGTTTTGTTCCAACAAATTCACCAACTTTTGTGCTAAACACGGTATCAAGCCTCAACTTACCACACCCTCAGTAGAATGGAGTTGTTGAAATGAGAAACCATACTATTATAGAAATAGCCCGTTGTATGCTCGAGAACAAAAATGTTCCAAAGAAATTTTGGGCTGAAGCAGTGTATACTGCAGTATACCTTCTTAACAGGTCTCCCACACAAGTCGTCAAGAAGATGACCCCTGAGGAAGCATGGTTTGGGAGGAAACCAAGAATAAGCCATCTCAGGATTTTTGGTTCTGTTGCATATGTTTGGATTTCAGATGCAAAGAGGACTAAACGGGATTCCAAAAACTAGAAGTTGATGCTTACAAGATACTGTGACAATCATAAGGCCTATCAACTGATTGATGTGGGCACTAATCATTTAACACTTAGCAGGAATGTTGTTTTAGATGAAGAAGGTAGGCCTTTTCAGCTCTCTTCTCTCATCAAGAGTCCTGAGGATCAGCCTTTGAAGACTAAGGATTTGGGTGGTAGGCTTCCATTGGCGCCACCTAAAGGAGGGGACTCTGATGATTTTGAACGTGTGGAATCTCCAAGGCACAACCCAAAACTAGCTGAATTCCCTCAAGACAACCTAGACCAGCATCCAAATGATTTTATTCCAAGCAGCCCAAGTCATGATGATGATCATCTTGCTTTGGAAGAAGATGCATCTACTCTCCGGCCTAAATGGTGGGAGAAGCTCATTAGTGATGTTCGAGATGATGAACTTGTTGAGGGTAGATTGTCTAAAGGCAAGAGCAACCAGAATATAGTGAATTTTGCTCTTATGGCCAACATTCAAAGTGTTTATGAGCCCCAGGACTATTCAGAGGCGAAAGGTAAACCTAAATGGGAAAAGGCTATGGAATCTAAACATCGTAGTCTTTTGAAGAACAATACTTGGGTTCTGTCAAATCTTCCACCAAGGAAGAAACCCATTGGCTACAAATGGGTCTACAAAGTGAAATACAAATTTGATGGAATACTTGATAGATACAAAGCTCGATTGGTAGGTAAAGGGTTCTCACAGAGAGAAGGCATTGACTATGACGAAACCTTTGCACCCACAACAAAGATGAGCACCATCTGACTTGTCCTAGCCATTGCAGCACAATTTGGCTCTTTATGGCCTAAAGCAAGCTCCCAGGGCGTGGTACCTGAAGATTGACAAGTATTTGGTTGCACAAGGATTTTAGAGGAGACCCTCAAATGCCAATTTATATGTCAAGAGCACTAGTAGTGATATCATTCTTCTTGTCATCTATGTGGATGATATCATCATTACTAGCAGTAGGTTATATTTGCTTGAGCAAATCAAGTTGAATATGTGTCAAGCATTTGATATGACAAATTCAGGTCTTCTGCACTATTGTCTTGGTGTAGAAGTTTGGCAGACAGGTGGTAGTATTTTCATCTCTCAATCTAAATATGCCAAGAGTTTGTTGGAATAGTTCAGGATGACAGATTGCAAAATTTCATCTACTCCCATGGAGAAGGGGCTGAAACTTTTAGCCAAATCAAACTCACCAGTGGTTAATGAATCAGCTTCCAAGCAACTAGTTGGCAGCCTCATCTATCTTATAGCCACTAGACATGATCTAAATTATGTTGTGAGCTACATCTCTCATTTCATGACTACCCCTAAGGCTGAACATTGAGTTGTAGCATAGCAAGTGCTGAGATATGTGAAAGGGACATCTAACTTTGGCTTTTGTATAGCAAAAGCAAAGATTTGAGGCTGGTTGGTTTTACAGATTCAGAATGGGCAGGTTTGGTTGATGACAAGAAGTCTACTTCTAGATATGTTTTTAGTCTTGGTACTTGTGCGGTCACATGGACAAATAAGAAGCAACAGGCAGTAGCTCTTTCCTCGACAAAAGCAAAGTATCAGGGAACAGTTAAAGCAGCATGTGAGGCAGTATGGCTTCAAAGGATGCTTGCTGACAAGAAAATGTCTCAAGCAAGGCCTTCACCCTTGTTTTGTGACAACCAAGGGGTGTTAAAGCTTGCCAAGAATCTAGTCTTCCACAAGCGAACAAAACATGTTGAGCTTTATTATCACTTCATCCAATAGCTTGTTAAAGATGGATCAGTAATGTTGCAGTATGTTCCAACCGATGATCAAACTGCAAACATTCTTACCAAGTCCCTAAGTACAGACAAATTTGTAAAATTTAGGGGTAAACTTGGTGTAGTTAGTAGAATGACCATTAAAGTAATATTGTGATATTTAATGGTCATCTTAGTCATCTAGTTTACTTTCAGTTATCTTAGATTGCTTTCAGTTACTTTTTAGTAACTTTCTATTTATTGCTTTAGTTCACAATTGTTTCTGATTTTGAAACATCGTTGTTTGCCTACGGAATGGGATTCTAATCTGACGTACTACTGGCAAACTTGTAATATGCAGAACATAGGATAAAACAGTAAACGGAAAGATATCATAGTAAAATGCCAAAAGTTTTATTCATTCTCAGGAATATCATGTACCAAGAGTATCACAATGCTTACAGTATAACCATCGGCAACAAAACTCATTCCTTCTTTTCTCCCGACTACACCCACCCGACTACATATAACGCTCGGCGGTGGTTAGACAACCAACCGACACGACGTTTCATAACAACATTACATTAACATTAATCTGAACATGTTTTCCCGAAAGTACATGACATTACATGACATTATTATTCTTTACTAACTATTGTTTTATTTGACAATTGGCCGACTACGACAGAGGCCGACTACGGCCGACAACAAAGTAAAATATCTGACTAACATCATCCCCCCCAAAAAGGAAGTCGTCTTCCAGACGACATACATACAGCAAGATAAGATTACTGAGAAGTAGGGGGAAGGGAGTGCGTCCCTGGATGCACAGATGACGTCGGAGTGGTGGAAGAATGCTCTGCTCTCAAGCGCCTCAGCTCCTCCGTGCGTGTGCGAAGCTGCCGATCTGCCAGGATCTCCCTCTCCCTCGCCGCCTTTACCATCCGGGCTGCCTCCATCAGTTGGCTCTTTGCCTGCTCTGCTTCGGCATACTTGGCCGCCAATTCTACCTCTTTTGCAGCCAACTAGTCCTCCAATGCTTTCATTCGCTGCTGCCATGCTGCCTCTTTCTACTGTGCCTCCTCCTCCAAGGCTGCCACCCAAGGCTCCAAGATGTCCAATCGGGCTCCCCTGTCACTAGCAAGCTGAGATTGTTTAGTCAAGTTATCCTGAATGCTCTTGATGGTCGCAGCAGACTCATCCTTGACCCGCTGAAGAAGTCTATAGGCATCCACTCGGCGAGATACTGCTACCTCGGTGGAAAATCTTTGGCGCTTCATCAGAAGAAAAACATCTCGGAAGGCAAGCTCGATGTAGTATAAACTCTCCAGGACGCCTGCATCCCGCCCTACTAGCCTCGGTGGCCGACCCCGCCAGGCTCTCATCATAGCAGGAGTCTCTCCTGCTGGCCACCCCTCGCCAAATATCCGTGCAAACTCCGCCTCACACCCCATCTGCACAAATCCCCGAATGCGGTGAACCTCCTGGCCTACCAGAGGCGATCGGCCAATCCTCAGGTCCCTGGAAACCTGTCCCACACGGATCATCAATCTGCCCATGTGCTCGAGCTCCTCCACATATCGCTGTACCGTGCCTACTGGGTCCGACGGGTCCGGCTGTGACATTTCCACGACAAAGCCCTCTGTGGAAGCACCCTCCTCGTTCTCCTCATCATCAGAAGGTGGACAATGTTCTGTCTCCTCTTGGGGCGGTTCCCCGACTACCGGCTGAGGCTCCTGAATGGCTGTCTCTGGTGCCTCTGCTATGCTCGCCTCCGGGTGTGCAAGTGTGTCTTCGCCGATCCTGGCCGTCTCACTCTGCTGGGTGTGAATGATCGGCCCCTCCTCGTCCCCTTGTCCCTCCGAGGGACTCTTCTCCTGTGGTCTGGCTGCTCGGCCCGTCCGAAGTGAGGCCCACCGATCCCCCAACCATTTGTGCTACCCCGGGTGCTCCTGGGGCTGGAGTCGTCTCCTCAGTGCCTCAGCCCTCCTGCTGCCGAGGTTGCCAGTGTGACGGTGGTGTAAGAGAACAAACTGCTGGCAGTATCTCAACCGAGGCAGTGGAACCTGCCGCCGTACAGTGAGTGCCCCCGTGATGTGGTGGCGAGAGGTGCCCACCCTGGAGATGCTCCCGGTAGTGAAGCGGCTACCCTCAACATCCGCCCGGCTCCAACTGGCGCAACAGGGAGGGTGAACGTGACTGAGTGTGTGCTCTGGCTGGCTGGCGGTTCCGGAAGAGTAAATCCTGCCGGCTGCAATACTGGTATATCAATCTCGCCTGCCTCCTGACCCCCGATGGCGACAGACACCTCCTCATCGGCCGGTGGACTAGACTCCGATGGCGAGGAAGATAAGTCAATAGGCTCCTCTCTGTCAGATGCATCGCTCTCCTCCGAGGCCTCCTCCTCTGATGTTTCCTCTTCCACCGATGCCTCCTTCCGTTTCCTCTTTTTCCCCGAAGCTGTGCCCTCGCCTGCTTGGTTTACTTCCAGTTCCGACCAGTAGAATACGGTAGGCCATCCCGGGTCCAGGTGAGTGAGTGGCCGCAACCGACCCCAATTGCCCTCGGGCACCTGTGTGTGCACGGCATCCAAAAAGAGAGCTATGGCGTGCTGAGTCATATAGAAGGCCTTATGCCTCTGCGCTAGGAAATCCCTTATCCGCTCTGTGAGTAGCCTCGCCCAGTTGTATACTCGGCCAACGCGAAGTCCGACCATGAAATCCACCTGCCATAAGGCAATGTCCGACGCTCGGCTCGCCCCTGTGAGTCGGCATTTCATTAGGTCAAGCAAACATTTCCATTCTGCCGTTGCTAGGTGGTTCTTCCAGAGGCCTCGATTGCCAGTATTCCATATGATATGCTATTCTTCGGCTGACAAGTCGCTTCGGCACACTTGCTTGACCAGCAGTTCTTTGTGTTCCTGTGTCATTCTCTTGGGTTTGTTAACCCCTATTCCCGAAGCTGGGACGCCGAACACCCCTCAAAGTCCTGAGGCCAGAATGAAACGGTCACTCGGTAACCTCTGTAATCAATGACTGACTTGTGCATATGCCTGCAATAGTTCTCCACCATCGCCTTCAGCCAAGACTCGAACTCCCGAGAATTGAAAAAGGGCACGAGCACAGCCTTGTCTACCCGAGCGTGTCGAAGCGCAACCTTCAGAGAGTGGTCGTCGGGAGTGCTTCGCCACCATTGCTTGCACTCGTTGCCGGTCAGGTTCTCCCATGCCATCGTTTCATTATCGGCATCCATCCTTTTTCTTTTCCCAGCCGAGGCTACCTTTGGCTGGTGCTGCATAGCCTTCTTGCCCTTGTCCATCTTTCTTCTTGCCCTTTGGCTGGTGCTGCATAGCCTTCTTGCCCTTGTCCATCTTTCTGTGAGTTCGGCGATTCCAGCCGATTTTATAACTCTCGAGACTGTCGAAGCTATGAAAACTGCCGAACTGCCGGTGGGAACTGCCGAATTGCCAAAAACTGCCGAACTGCCGGTGAGAACTGTCGAAGTGCCAAAAACTGCCGGACTGCCAGTGAGAATTGCCTAAGTGCCAAAAACTACCGGACTGCCGAAAATTGCCGAACTGTCGATGGAAACTACCGAACTGCCAAATGATCTGCCAAGGCCGTACGGTTTGGATGAATGGCCATACGACTGTGGAACCCTGAGGCCGTACGGTTTGAAGATACTCTGAAATCTGCACGATCTGGAAGTACTGTGAATTCCGTGCAAGTTCCCCTGAAATGTTGATGTCGTACGGATTCTCCTACAATGCTGAGGCCGTACGAAATCTCCTGAGGCAATAATGTCGTACGACTGGGACTTGTGCTGAGGCCGTACAGATTCTCCAGAGGCAAGTCCCAAGCTGCCGTACGATTTCAACCCTGGCACCAATTTCAATCTGGAATAGCCGTACGATGCAGGACTTCACAAAATTTCCTAGTTGCAAAGGCCGTACGATGTAAATCCTGGCGAAATTTCCAACTTGCAGAGGCCGTACGATTTCTACTGGCAAATAGAATGAAAACTGGGAAATGTGAAAATACCGTACGGTTTGAGAATTCCTTGGATGCCGTACGATGTCAAGCTCTGAGTGCCGTACGTTCTCCACAGGCTTCGACCCTTGGTGTGCTATTTGAAAAATGGAACCCCGTACGGCCTTGAAGTCTTTTAGATGTCGTACGACTTCCTTCCCTGGCGAATTGTGCTAAGTATAGAATCTCTGAGGCCGTACGACTTCCTTGTCTGGCGATTTGTACTGAGTGTATAACCCCTGATGCCGTACGACTTCCTTCTTCTCTGTGCCCTGTGCGCCTCTGTAACTGATAAATTCGTGCAAGTTCTTCCTCCCTTCTTTTCCTCTGTGATCTTGTCTCCGACCTGTCGCTTCTTCAATTGGCCGTACGGTTTTAGGTTTTATATTTATTTTATTTCTTTCCTTACTTGCCTTCCGTCCATACTTCCAGTTTGTTGTCCTTTCCCTTCATTCATTCCTTCCATCTGTTCCTCCATTCCGGGTCCTTCCATTTCCTTCATTATTCCACTCCATTCCTCTTCCATTCCTTCATTTTCTTCTTTCTTTTCTTCCTTGTATTTCTTCCACCCTCCATTCTTTCTTTTATTTCCATGCTTCTTTTTCTATTTATTTTATTTTTTCCAACTTCGTTCTTTTCCTCCTCCTTCTCTCTTCTTTTCCATTTTCCCTTTCATCTCTTTTTTCTCTCTCTTCATCTCTTTTCTCTTTTTCTAATTTTTTAATTTTTTCATACTTTTCATTTTTTAATTCCAACACAATTTTTTCATCTCGTACCTGTTCAAACTTGTGGACTGGCGTATCGTCCAGTGTTGATACTCTTTCTTTGTACTCTCCGTTCTCGGCCGGAAATGTTTCACTGGTCAAGCCATTATCTTTTTCTACTTCCCCCTCCTTGACCTGCAGCATGTGGCAATCCGGGTGGAAGACTTCATAATCCTCCATCTGCCAGTGAAACAGTCCGCTCAATGAACTGGTCTCATCTTCCGAGCAACTGCCGATCTCCAATACCCCTTCTTCATCTGGTTCCATTGTCTTTCTCTCATCATCATCTGAGTCTCCTCCAGATTCAGATGCCGAAGATGCCAGATCCTCACTGACGGCCTGGTTCTTCAGATCAATGGTGTATTTCCTCCCCCGATTTTCTATTGAGAGTGTATTCCGCTTCCAGTTGTGGGTTGCCTTGGCAGCAATCAGCCATCCCCGTCCCAAGAGTGCATCGTACGCCTTCTTCTCCATTGGGATGACTACAAAATTCAACAGGAATAGTTGCGTGCCGATCGAGACCTTTTGCTCCATCAGTATACCCAACGGCCTGATGCCATGTTGATCTGCTCCCACGAGGTGGAATGTCGGGGGCCAAAGAGTCGGCTTGCCCAGACACTTCCAAGTCTCTTCTGGCAGTACGTTGACTCCTGAACCACCATCGACGATAGTATTAGATAGTTTCATGCCCAAGATTTCCATCTCGACGACGGCTGGTTTCCTCCCGATGCTTACTGCTAGGAGCATTGGCTCCGAAGTCTCGGCTACCACTTCTGGCGTACGTTCTGGTGAACTCTTCGGAAGATTTTCTCCAATAGCATTGGTAAGTGCTACTTTGAGAGAAGGCATTGTTTGCAAAAGATCAGTTACCTTAATGGGTACGGTTGTGTGAAGCACCTGCCGTACGATATTCTTCTCCGACTCCGACTGTAGCAACGTACTGGTGGCTTTATAGTTCTTGCCTTCATTCGTCATTGCTTCTGCTACTTTTGTCTTGGCCACCCGAAATCTTTCTTTCTCTGTACGAGGATCTGGATAATTTGCTCGTTTTGACTGTGCTCTCGTAATCGCCAAGACCTCCTCATCGGCTACCTCCAGCATATTGATACTTCCTTTTTGCTTCGGACAGTCGGTGTCATCATGATCACCCGGTCCACACCACTTGCACAGTTTTCCCCCATTGCCTTGGCCGCTCTGACAATCCCTCGCAAAGTGACCCCATTCATTGCAGTTCCTGCACTGGATCATCGGTCGTCCTTTGCTGTCGTACTGAATTTTACCTCTCAGCGTATTTTGCCGATTATTGCGGTAGCCTCCAGGGGATGCATTGTTGTTCTGTGGCTTCGGTGGCGTGGTTGGAGGTGTTGACTGTTCGCCTTGAGTGAAGAATACTTGCGAACTTTTAGTTTTTAAATTGTATGGGCACTCCTTGACGGAGTGTCCCATTACCTGGCAGATGTCACAGAATAACTTCTTTGGGCAACTTGCCTTTGTGTGACCTTCCGTTTTACAGTCCGTACACCATAATTCATTGGCCTCTTTGGATCCTTCCCTGTCGGCCTTCAGATCTTTCATTATCCGCATCATATCCCGCCGAAGGGCTTGTACGGTTGCCGATTCATCGTCACTGTCCTCGGCACTCTCGTCGTCATCCCTCCTCTTTCCCTTCGAGGAAGTCCTATTTTCACTTTCAATATCCATCGCCCGATTGTATGCTTCGGTGTACGAGGACGGCGGTACTACTTTCATCTTTCGCCGAAGTGAGGGAATCAGTCCCTCAATGAACCATCTTTTCTTTAAACCATCGGCTGGCTATGCCTCCAGCTTCCCGATCAAGTCTTTCAACCTCCTGTTGTAGGTCCGTACGTTCTCGTGCTTGCCTTGTTTGGTATGATAGATTTCTGTGACGATCTCACTATCGTCCCGCAGGAGTTTGAACTTTGCTTCAAAATTTTGCTTCAGGACCCTCCATGTGGCTCTCTGCGCTTGGTCCAATTCCGAGTACCAATCAATGGCACTGTCTCTGAGTGTTGCTGGAAATGCCTTCAGCCACTGGTCGGGGTCATCCTGCCCGTTGGCTATCTAGATAGTCTCGCATGTCTTGCAATGCCGTACAGGATCCTCAGAGCCATTCCCCATGAATTTCGGCAACTTTTGCCGATCCTGGTGAGCCATCTTTACCGGTTGACCTCCTTGTTGACCTCCTTGTGTTTTGGACCCGATTAGACTAGTGGATTCCTCGCTACGTCTCTGTGCGTCACCAGCACTCTCGGCCATGTATGAGTCATTGCCACGTCCTCCGTCAGCGTCCGCAACACCGTGGGTCTCCTCAGGATCCCGCCGATGCTCTCTCTGCCCTAGGGTCTTAAGCTCTGGCCTTCCCCTCCTTAACTCTGCGTCGTCGTCCGAGAGTGACAACTCTCGAAATCGTCTGATGCTATTATTCAATTCATCTTCCTTTTCATAGAGATTATATTTTCCTGTATGTGGAGTGCTGAAAGGGTCTTCGTCCCTTCCGTCTATCAAACTGTAGTGTGCTCGTTCAATAGATGTGTCTATTCTTTGCAAATTTTCATATGTTCTTTTTATGCTCTGATTGATTTCAATTAAGTCCTCATCTAATTCCTTACCGACTTGCCTTAGTCGTCTTCGCCGACTTTCCTGCTCTTGTAGCCTGAGTGATCGCCAAACTTGTTCTTCCGAAGTCCCGTGCCCGTCAGGTACTCTATTCTTGTCTTTGTTCGGCCATACGGGCATTTAGTTGTTCAAGCGATCATTGCTGATTGCCGGAAGTACGACGCCGGCTAGTATCGCGTTCTTCCTCTTCACGTTTGTTTCCCTCTTCACAGCGTTGCACAATTTGCTGCCTTCGGCGCTCGCGGGCTTCTTCCTCTCGCAAGTCTTGCAGAATAATGAAATGGCGGGCCAGCAACCTGGGCATGCGGTTCAGGAGGTGGTTCACCTCGTCGTTCACTTCCAACCAATCCCAGATGAATTCCTCAGGGATCTCCCGAATGTGGGATTCCCTACGTACGTGGTCACAGAGCGAGATTTTCCACAAATTTACCAAATCTTCTGTCAATGAGTCTTCTCGTTCCTCATTAGCATTTATAGGTTCTTCCGCTGGTTGACTCATTACGCTGCCATGGTGGATGATGCCCTAGTCCGTTCAGGCAACGGCGCCAAATGTTTGCCTACGGAATGGG